>SJYC01034087.1:0-40320 GCA_006408675.1 Madoqua kirkii | reverse complement strand
AACCAGAGTGGAGAAAGCTGTTCTTTTTCACCTCCCATCCTTGCTAGCAACAGTAACGCCCCAGGTGGAAGGCAGGTGTAGAACCTTCCCTCGTATCTCTCCACACCAAGGAGGCAGGAGACGGAGCTGTTTAACCTTCCCCGAGTAAGGGAACGCACGCCTCTGACTCCTCGCTGAGGAGGAGGAGAAGGGAAGGTGTCTCGGGACGCCGCCCCAGCCGCAGACGCTGGCGGCTCTTAGCAGTGACGCTGCCTCGCTGCTTGATGGAGGGAGACGTTGCGAGCGGCAAGGCACTCCAGTAATGCTCCATAAAACTATAAATTTACTTGGAGAGCACCAAGTCTAATTACCTCGCCAAGACTCTCTGCATTTTTAAGAACCTTTTTTTCCCCCTCCTTAAACTCTCGATCACAAGGACTCTTGTTAGCAATACTCCGCGTCCTTCTTGTTTCGCCTGTTGCCATGGCAACAAAGCAGTATTTACCAGCCTTTCCAAGCTGGTACATCTTTATTAGCACCCAGATCCCAGGAGGAGCAGGAAGCAGTGCAGAGGTTTAAAGAGCATTAATCCCCTTAAGCTTTGCAAACCTCTCTAGTTAGGGAGCCCGGAAGGGGGGAAATTGAGGTCTCTGCCATTTTCAGGGCCCTACGAGAAACGTTAAGCCTCCATGAAGCACCAGACCGAAAAAACTTATCTCTCTGGAGCTTCACTTCAAATTTCTTTTCCGCTCTTGAAAAAGACAAACTCCTGGGCGGCCTGTGCTTCACAAGGAAAGTTTTCTCCCTATCCATCAGAGCCGGGCCGCCAGCCCTTCCCTCTACGCCTCTCTGACCACGCTGCTCTCCAGCGATAAACACAGACTTTCAAGCGCCGTTATCTCTTGGCCAGAAGGGGGGACGGCCACAAAGGCCCACCGGCGGAGCCACGCAGACACCCCCCTCCGCACCCTCCGTGATGAGAACCAGCACATGATTCAGAGCTCAGATAGATCTCCAGCTTATTTCAAAAAGCCAGACTCAGAAAGCAGCTCGGGAGAGCGCCCCACTCTCGCCTCCCTAGAAAGGGGTTTCAAAGTCTCCGCCAGAGCAGCAGTGGAGGAGCAGGGAGAAGAAAGAGTTTCCTCACATCGTTTAAAAGCAGTTCAGCGTCCCAATCCTCCTCCTACCAAATAAACGTCTCTTTCATCTTCATCCCAGCCTAGAAAATCAAACCCCAGCTAAGGCTCCAGGAAAACCTGTGGCTGATTTAACTGCACAAGTGAAAGATGATACCAGCATTCTTCCTAGCTTCATAAACAGCTTTCCCGTGGGTCATTTTGAGCTGGCCGTGCCTTGGCATTCTTCCCAGCCCCCGTTCAGGGTTCTGTGCCCATCAGTCCAGTTCAACCAGAGCAGCTTAACTGAGACCCAGGAGCCACCAAGAGCTTGGCCTTGGGGGGTATGTGCTGGCTGGGGACAGATGACCAAAGGCCTGGTTTGGGCCCCAACCTGGCAGTTTCTCAGGCCACTTTTGAACATACCAGGAATCTCCTATTATTCCCAGGGATGCTCAAAATTCTTAAGACGCAAACAGTAAATCATTCGGATCCTTTTTCTTTCCTTGGTAGGGTGAAGCGCTCTCTCAATGATCAGCAGTGGCCTCTCCAAAGGGAGGACCTCCCCAGCGCCAAGCTGCGTCAGCACTAAAAACTTGGGACAGCCCATCTCCTTGACCCTGTGAATTCTGAGCAGTTCAGCAGTCACAGGATCATCAAGTTATTTTTACTTGATGTCTTCCCCGGGTTTTCTAAAAGTACTTGAGGAGCCAGCCTTACAACACTCAAGCACGTTCAACGCTGGACAAGAAAAACATGAATCCAAGCTGCATTGGAGGTGTTCTCCAGACGAGAACAAGGGTCAACTGCGTCCCATGTCAGGGCTCAGAGCGGGCAGGCTGGAGGACCTGAGGGTCTGCAATTGCTCCTGACTCTGGAACACTGGATGCACCTAGCTCCTCTGTGCACCCGAGGAAACATGTGAGACTGTCTCTAACCTAGAGAGTGGTCACCGGGCAATAGGTTTTTAAAACGGAGACGCAGGGCTCAGTGACGCCAATCAAGACCTCCAGAGACTGAGCAGGATCAGGTTGGTGACCCAGAGCGTTGGGCCTGATTCTTTCAGGCTTAGGCTCAGAGCGCCCAGAGGCAGAAGACCCCGGGGTCTGCAGGCAGCAGGTGCCGGGTCAGGGGGCCGGATGAGGGTGCTGGCCGGTCTTCAAGCTCAGTGACACAGAGCAGGCAGAGAGTCACGCTGGGCTTCCCAGGACCCTCTCAGAAAGGGAGTGAGGAGGCACAGGCCGGGAGACAGGACTCTAAACTGTAATTAAAGTGCAGCAACTCCTCTGCGGGTTATGTGGGTTTCTCCGTGGTATCAGCAGTAACTCATGAGTCCGAGGGTCCAGCGAGGAAGGGGGGGGCAGCGGCCCAGGGTGGAGCCAGTCCTGAGGCAGTGCAGGGAGGCCCACTGACGGCCACAGGGCTTGGGTCCCGAGCACCATCCGTGAGCCTCTCAGGCAGCAGAGAGGGTCAGTGCCCCCAGAAGCTGAAGGATCGCACTGCCAGACAGTGAGAGATGGTGAGATGCGGCTCGGCTGGGACGGGCGGGGCCCACCTGCTGCTTGGGCTGCTCTCTTCAATAGGACCCGGCTGTGTGTAAAGTCACCTCCTGCCCCAGCAGAGGATGCCACTGTTTCCAGCTTTGATGTCTGTGCTTCCTCTAAATCCTTGCCTCTCCTTTGGAGCCTAGCGAGACTCTTCTCTAGCAAAGGGCCGACGGTAATGTCTTGTCATTAACCTCCACACCTGCACTTGAAAGCTAAGATTTCAGCAGCGAGTCGGGGAAGGGAGGGTCTAAGAACAGGCCCCTGGGCACACGTGTGACCCACGGATGCATTTGGGGATCAACAGACTCAACACAGCAATCGGTCAGCTTCACGTACCTGACTTCCACCCATGGTGGAGGTCCAGTTTCCAATGCATGCCCCCTCATGCCAGGCTGTGGCCAACCTGCCTTTTTCATAGCCCCTTACCCCCCGCATCTGCTGTGCCAGGACGGCCCCCTGCCCTCCTACCAGTGAGGCTCCTACCAGGTCTGTGGCCAATTGGGTTCTCCAGCTCAGGAGTTGAGGAGGAGGGCTCGTTTCTCAACGGCAGACAAGTGCGCAGAAGAATTCAGGATGCAGCAGGGACAGGCAAAGGGAGCCCAGGTGCCCACATACACTCGGTTCAACCTCAAACCTGGGTTTAGTCTGAGAGATACTACTGCTCCCTTTGCACCCCACTGCTTTACCTACAGGCACTGAAATAAGAGGATTTTATTCCTTCTCAGTTCACGGTCAGTGAAAACTCTGGTGGCTCCATGGAAGTGAGCCATTATGTGAGTTTTAAACCACTTTGAATAAAGCAACAAAAATTCCTTACCAAAAAAAAAAAAAATACCACTGGAAGAAGGTCACTCGTGAGACTAATAACCATCCTTTCTCTCTAATCAGTATAACAAATTTTAATTATATCTTCTAGGAGCGTTCCCCACTCCCCGCCCCCCTCGCCCAACACCTTCCCCCTCAATTCTTACTCTTTCATAGAAAAATGGTCTCTGAAAAATGATGAGATGAGGCCAGGGGTGGAAGACATCTGCAGTGTGGATTTAATCAGGCAGACACAGAGGGACATGTGTGTGCAAACGTCCTAATCCCGCTCGAAGCCTTCCTGGAAAAAAGAAACAGACCTCAAACCTCCCTCTTCCCTAGGCTGACATTTCCACAGTTTCCCAGCCAGAGCTTCAAATCTATCAGACAGAGAGATGAAAACAGGAGGAGAAGGGAAGTTAAAAGAAAGGATGGAGAAAGAATTCGGATTTCTGCTTAATTTTCAATTCTACCTCCTAAATTCCTTCTGGAACAGAAAAGGTAAAAAGAAAGGCAAAAAAAAAAAAAAAAAAGGGCAAGAAAGAGAAGGGAGAGAAAGAGACATCATGTTCTTTCTCGATGACCCAAAAAAATCCCAACCTTGCTATTTTAAACAATGAAAAGCACAGTGTGTGAGGAACAGCTTGCAGACAGCTGAAGCTGGCATTATTTACCTCGTGTTCTTATACTAACTTTTAATTCTTAAGCACTTTTTACAACAAATGAAAAGAAAGAGTAAAAGCCCCCAAATAGGTACATATCCAGGAGATGGTGCTTGAACGGGCTCTGAAGGTTGCCAGGACGACCTCCTGCCCAGGCTGCTCATGGGGCCTTGCCAGCTACAGCCAGTCTCCAAATCCAGGGCTAAAGTCAGGTCTGCAGCCCTTTTCTCGCATGAATCCTGTTAAGGCTTCTCCTGACTGACTCAGAAAAGACGCGTTTGCTGACAGCTGCGGCTGGGGTTCGGGAGGAGGCAGGCCAACCTCCCTCTTGGCTCAGGGGTGGCCACAAAGTTGAAGCTGCCGCTCCACTGTCCACCAGCCTCCAGTCCCAGGTCCCTACCGGCTCCCTGAAAGACAGTCTCCACGCCTCTCTAACTCCTTTCTCCACTCAGCTGAGCCCTGAGCAGAAGCCGAAGTATCTCCACCAGCTGCAGACACCTTGTTGCTGAACACAAATGCGTGAGCCTTTGGCGGTCAAGGGGCTACCAGCAAACAAACCCCATTCTCCACCTGGCACTGGCGGTGTGACCTTGTTCATGTCACTTAATCTCTCTGGGCATCCACGGCCCACGGGGTAAGTGGAGGGACGAGGTGGAAAATGATAAAACTGGGAATTCACGAAGCAGCCTCAGGAGTGCCAAATAATGACTATGGGCATCATTCACCCGTTCATCCAATCAAAAAATAATACTCATTCAGCCCTTACTTCTTAAAGGTGAACGGCTTCGTAACCGAGGTTGGGTGAAGGTGAGGTGGAAAAGAGGGCAAAGAACTATCACAACAGGAAGGCCACGGTGGCAAAGATGCTCAGAAATGAAGGGAAAGCAGGACTCCCCCTCCACGCACTCAGCCCTGGACGGAAGCCCACGCTGGGCACTGTGCAACTTCTCATTCCCTGCGAAAGGGAGGGGAACTTATTTCCCCAGAACACAGGCCAGACCCACCTAACAGGCCAAGTCTTGGATGGCATCATGCACAGCCACGCACTTAACAAAAGCAGGACTCCCCCTCCACACACTCAGCCCTGGACGGAAGCCCACGCTGGGCACTGTGCAACTTCTCATTCCCTGCGAAAGGGAGGGGAACTTATTTCCCCAGAACACAGGCCAGACCCACCTAACAGGCCAAGTCTTGGATGGCATCATGCACAGCCACGCACTTAACATGAGCTTGTTAACAACTGTCTCCAGAAAAGTCAGAGGCCTGGGGTCTCCGCACAGGCAGGCAGTTTCCAGCGCTGCAGAGAGTAATGACTGTATTGTAAAGACTGTTTCGGTGGCAGGTGATTTTTTTTTTTTTTTTTTTTTTTTTTTTTTTTTTTACGGGAACAATGAGAAGAGAGATGAGAAGACACAAGCACAAACTGTGCTGAGTTACCTCGAGGACTCCTCCACGTGAAGGTGTAGAAGTCAAGTTCAAGAGCCAGTACTCTCCCGCCCCAGCCCCCACGCCACGCTGGTTTGGCCCTCCTGTTTACAGCTCACCACACCACAAATCTTTATTTCTTGTCACCCACTGGCCCAAGCTGTCCCCACTCCCTGCTTCTCCCAGACAAGTTAATAAGACGGAAGGCTCCCCAGGGCCTGGAGCCGGCGAACATTATCACTAGGAAGCAAGGCAGAAATCCTGACACATCGGAAATGACTTCAAGCCTATTAATTACCCTTTCTTCTTTGGCAGATCTTTTCAAAGAAAGCTTGACAAATTGAAAGGAAGGCTACTCCTGTCTCTCCGCCCCAATTAGGCCCCACTCCCACCCCAATAAGGCAAATCTGATTTCTATTTTTTTTTAAACCAATTAATTTGTCAGAATGACACCCACGCACCCCAGGAAGCCCCACCTATGGTCTATATGGTTGGGCTCACAAAGGGTGAGCCGCTCTGTAAGGGCTACGTCTGACATCTGAGAGATCCAGGGGGCTGGAAGGAGGGGTGGCCAGTGCCCAGAGTCTGTCTTCTGATGACAGTCAGGGTGAACTCAGACCCCTGCACATACTCCGAGGAATAATACTGGGGTACCAAAGAGTGTCCACGGGGTCTCCAGTCCCTGCTGCAGTGGATGAAATGATGCTTAAATGCCGCATCTTTCTTGGGACCACCTGGATGAATCACCAACAGAGGAGCACAGGTGATCTTTTAATACTAGGAAAACTGGAGTGTTGAGCAAGAGATCACTCACTCTATCTTCTCCTGACAACATCGACTCAGGGTTCCCCCAAACTGATCCCTTCCTTAGTGCGGTTTATGCAAAAATAATTAGGCGGATTATTTTAACTCCCCAGGGACTTGTTCTTTGGCGCACTTTTGGTATATCCATCAAGTCAAACCACCAACTGGATTCCAACGGGAATTTCAAACAGAACTATTGATTTTCTTCCTGAAACGAGTTCCTTTCACTCAAGAAGACGCCACGTTATTGAAGGGCACCACCATGCCCTCAACTGTTCAACCCAGGAAGCTACAGTCAGACCTAACGTCTCTCCCCTGGACAATAACTCACACCCAACCCAATCAGAACATCTTGGGACTTCCCTGGTGGTTCAGTGGGTAAGAATCCACCTTCCGATGCAGAGGACATGGGTTCCATCCTTGGCTGGGGAATTAAGATCCCACATACTGCGGAAAAACTAAGCCTGCATGCCGCAAGTCCCAAGCTTGCGCCCCACAACCAGAGAGGAGCCACTCTCCTGCAACAGAAGAGCCCGCGTGTCGAGGACCCGTCGCTGTGACGAAGACGGGACACAGCCAAAAATACACGAGTGTTAAAGAAACAACCCACACCTGCTGTCTCGTCTCCCAAAACATATCCCGAATCCCACTGCCCCTCTCCACACCCCCGCTCCCCGGCTCCAGCCCTAGCCCTAGCCGCCACCAGCGGGCACTGCACTCCTGCAGTGAACTCCAGCTGCCCTTCCTGCTTCTGGACGTGCAGCCCTTTCTCTCTTCCTCAACTCAGGAGCCAGCAGGTTCTCCGAGAACACAGATCGCACGCCTCATATGCCTCTGCCCGTCTGCCTTCCCTCTGAGGGCTCCTGGAGGCCGTGCCCAGCTCACAGACCCTCCCCTGCTCTCCCTCCCTCTGCTCCCTCCCTCTCAGCCACTGGTCCTCCACTTGTCCTTCCAGCAGGCACATCTGTTCCAGTGTCACGGCCTCTGCCCTGGCTGCTGTCTTCTCCTTGAATGCCCTTCCCTGGGTTCTCTGCCCTCCACCTACAGAAATGCGCTCCAGGCCCCTCACCAGCAGAATCCTGTTTATCTTCTTTGGAGCACTGACTGTCCTGAGATCACGTGAGGGAGCTTCCTTCTCCTCGAGGAGGAGGAGCTCAGGAGGGCCAGGATTTGGCCCGCCTTGACCCTGCAGAATGGCTAAAACTAGAACAGCTCCTCAGAGAAGGCACTGGCACCCCACTCCAGTACTCTTGCCTGGAGAATCACACGGATGGAGGAGCCTGGTGGGCTGCAGTCTATGGGGTCACTGAGTCAGACACGACTGAGCGACTTCACTTTCACTTTTCACTTTCATGCACTGGAGAAGGAAATGGCAACCCACTCCAGTGTTCTTGCCTGGAGAATCCCAGGGATGGCGGAGCCCAATGGGCTGCCGTCTGTGGGGTCGCAGAGTCGGATACAACTGAAGCGACTTAGCAGCAGCAGCAACAGCAAAACAGCTCCTGGAACACAGAAGGGCCCCGGCGTGGAGCTGCCACAGGAGAGCATGATGCCCCTGGGTCTGCACGGGAGGTGCCTCGCTGGTGCAGCAGGGCTTACTCTGCCCTGGCTCGTCTGAGGAAACCCACAGGGAACACGTGACCAGATCGACACGACCCCCAGTCCCAGAAACGCCAGTACTCCGAGCTGGAATCTACCGGTTGGCTCATCCCCTCTCATGAGCATTGCTCTTGCCCCTGCAGGCTCCACTCGCCTTCCGAGGGCGGTCCTCTAGCTTTGAGTCTCTCTTCTAGGCCTGGGTTTGATAAAGGCAAGGCCACCCACCAAGGGCTGTGTTTTTCTGATATACTCCCACCATATCACATTTGAAAATCAGAATCTTCAAGCCATTACCCAGGAAATCATCATTAAATCATTTGTTCATTTTTATTAGTGTCGCTGTAATTAAAGAGAATCATATTTCCAAAATCTTCAGCTGCACTTATCAAAACCCACCCTCCAACCAATCAATTAGTATTACAATAACCGCATTCCCTGGTTGCCGCCACTATTAGCATTTTGATTGAATGTCTGTTGAAAAGTGACTGGTAACAGAAGATTGTGTTCAGAAAGTAATGCTTCTTTATTCGTCACCACCCAACCTTGTCTGGTTGTCTCCAGTCTTGACTCAAAAGAGACAAGACAGTTTCCAAAAGCAGTCGTTTTGGTGGCAGATTATATTTTCATGAGGCTTGTGATCAATTGGGCATAATGGCTCCAGTATCACCAGCGACCCACAGGGGCCTCCCACTGGCTGTGACCTTGGCGTCCAGTGGCCGAGCCTGGGCTGCTGCAGCCCGGACGGGGCGACTCTTGTGTCCCTGCCACCGCCTCCTCCCCTCCCAGTCATCGAGGACAGTTATCAGCAGGTCTGCACACACGGCACTCCCGGAAGACGGAGAATAACGCCCAGGTGGATAAGCCAGTGGACACTGTGATGTCTGGAGATCTTCATCATTACCTCCCCTCTTCTCAGCCAGGCACTTGGGAAACCTGTTATCCTAACGTAAGCTCTCCATTCACCATCATTGTCCTCAAAGCACCCGTCAGTAAAGAGAGGGGTTAACAGCTCCATGATGGGATGAGAATTGCTGTCTTCTCCACAGTTACAGGAATTAAAGACAAGAGTCCATTAAATCACTAGATTAGAATTTAAATGACCTGCTAGTTCAGACAGCTCTATTTACGAATGCCCCCTCTCCCACAAATTCCCCATCACTGATTTTTTTTTTTTACTTTATTTTACTTTACAATACTGTATTGGTTTTGCCATATATCAACATGAATCTGCCACGGGTGTACACGTGTTCCCAATCCTGAACCCCCCTCCCGATGTGTTTTGTGACTAGATAGAGACCTCCAGATGCACCACACAGCCAAACAGACAGAAAACATTTTCATCGCAGTGTATAATCTTAACCTAGGCAAGTCAGCCACCACAACTTTGCAACTAGAGGAGATTCGCTTCGACTCGCCTTAAGCAGAGTAGCAAGAAGAGGGGACAGGAGAGGGGATGTCTGGAGTTAGGCAGACCACGTGTTCCAGGATATAAATATGGAGGTGCTTAAACGCCATCCATCCATCCATCCACCTATCCAGTTTCAACCCACAGCCAAAGATACACACAAGTTTCATCTTCACCGCAGATTACCCTTGGCCAGCAAACCCCTCACTTGTCTTCACCCACCTCCCACCCACGGTTCATGTACAGTGGTGAGGGGCATCAGCAAGGCTGTATTAATGCTCCAGTTAAAAAAAAAAAATCTTACAGAATTCAAGGAAAAAGGCACTACACGGTTCCTTTAAAAATACCCCCCCCCCCCACTACCCCCCCTCTCCCCGCCCCCACCACTCTTGTTTCTCCCTCGGCTGCCAGCCAAGATTTTATAATAGTGTCAGGTAGCAATTTCATTTTTAAAATGCTCTTATCAAGGATTAAGGTGAAAGATAAGAACAGCACAGTAAATCATCATAAAGGAGTGTTCTGTGAGGCATAGCATTTTACAAATCAAAACAGTTAACAAAATGAAAAGGCAAGGACGAGGAAACAAAGTAAGTTTAAGCATCGTCTGAAAGGGGGAGGGCAGAGGCCAAATTAAACAGGAAGATCATCCTTCAGATTTTCAAGCTCCCTCTGGTAATGATCTTGGCATATTTGCTAAGAATTGCATGAACAGTCCAATTTCCATTTTAAAACAGCATGTTTTTAGAAGGCACATATATTGTCAAACCATTACACACACTTAACTGGGGCTTTCATCGGCGTCATCTGACCTGCAAGCATGTGTTGCTAATATCACTGCTTTATTATTTATCAAATCAATTTCTTCACGGAATGACTAATAACCCAGCCACAGCTGCTCTTCCTCTCCCCACCCCAGCTGCTACCGCCCTTGCAGCGGCAAGATCTGCTGGGCTACCTGAGTGCCTCAAGCCCCACAGCTCGCAAAAGAACCTTATTATTTATTTATTTTTAAACGGACCCTCGAGGTGCCACTTAGGATTCAAAGCACTTTGAGGCGGCTGCTTACGCTACCCAGGAAAAGTAATACAAGGCCAGGGCACGAGCCTCTATTTTACCAGGGGATTGTAATTGTAGTCTCATAACAAAGGAACCACAAACCTAAAATAAAGTAAAAAACAGAGACAGGCATCTACTTTTCTATTTTGATCCTTTACAACATCTTTGATTCCAGTCTATTTTTTTCTTTAAACCAACCAAATGAAAGTGTCAGTCGCTCAGTCATGTCTGACTCTTGTGATCCCACGGACTGCAGCCCGCCAGGCTCCTCTGTCCATGAGGATTCTCCCAGCAAGAATACTGGACTGGGTTGCCATTTCCTTCTCCAGAGGATTGTCCTGACTCAGGGATGGAACCCGGGTCTCCTGCATTGCAGTCAGATTCTTTACGGTCTGAGCCACCAGGGAAGCCTAAAGCAACCAAGGGCCACAAGCAATTCAAATGTCCACTGATATGATGCAACCCAAGGCAGGTAATCCCAGAAAATAGTCATTAGTACACTGTTTACTCTGACTTTTTAATATGCTCACCAATCTCTTCTGGAGCCTAACCAAACACTCACAATAAATAAAAACATGCAATTAGATGATTTCCCATCTGCCAGGGGATGATTCAATTGTCCATTAGAAGCTAGAGCTCTACAAATACATAAAGGGAAATTATTAGGTATTGTTGATACATATTTCTGTTGCCAAACAGGGTTAGTACTATGGGCAAAATACAAAGCCGCTTTTGTAAATCTTACCCGTTGTTTTTTAAGGGAAGACATCAAGGGGGAGGGAGCAAATTAAACCATAATTTTCAGACTACATCTCTTTATTGTCACTCAGAAAAATTGCCAGGTGTTTCCAGAGTAGTTTACACATAAATATACTAGCTGAATCAGGAAATCTTCCCAGGGCAAATGAATCAACTTAATTAAAATAAGACTTCAGATGCCAAGCCTAGTGATTTTGGAAGTGGGGAGGGAATTTAGGAATCCATCTGTAAGTACACACTTTTCGCATGAGCATTTAAAATCCTGCTACAGACCTCAGGTCAGAGAGAACCTTCCCACCAGCCCACCAGCCTACACCAGGCATCAGGGTTAGCAGTGGAGGACTGATCTTTTTTTTTTTTTAAACTGAACCAGTATTTCCAGTCTTTCGTCCAGCTCAGCTGTAAAGGGCGACTGCAGTAATACTAAGGACATGTTTTTTCTTTCCCTCTTAAGAAAGAAAGAACTCCCATCAGTTCACCAGGCAATTGTTCTTTCCTAAGGTGCTGGGAAAATTGAAAAGTGTTCGGAACCATCTCTTCAATTCCCCAAAGCCCTCCCCAGAAACACCTGTTGCTCCTACACCAAGCTCCTGCCAAGGGCTCTGCACCCCCGTTTTACTGGAGCACGCAGCAACGCAGTGGAGACTGCTCACTCTCCGTCTTCAGCTGAGCGAGACCGGTGTGGAGGTGAGGAGGGTGCCTGTCGGCCAGCCGCCCTCTCGTGTGTCAGGGATGTCTGCCGAGCATGGGGCGAGGAGGTGGAAGACACACAGAGGAACCAAGTAAGCAAGCACATCGCGCAGCGGTGAAGAGCTGAGAGGCACCCAAACGGAGGACGAGGGACCAGACACCGCCAGAGCTGTCCTTAGCCGTTTGAGACGATTTCCCCGGGAAAAGGGCATTTAAGCCCAAGCCTAAAAGCCGAGGAGTTGGTCGACTGTGAGACAGATTGTTCAACTCCCTGGGCGATTCTAATGTGCACCCAGGGCTGAAAACCGCTGAGGCAGTCCAGACCTCCAAGAAGCCAGCCATCATTCATCTTACAGGCTTCTAAGGCTGGGCTGTGGGACGACGCCGGTCACCTGGACCTTCCCCACCAGCCCTGCCCGTGAGCGAGGAGAGCAAAGCTGGCCACTGGAGTCTCGGAGCTCCTCGGGTTCTGGGTGAAATCTAAATGCCAACTGAACAAGCTGAAGGGGGGAGAGGTGAACTTTGGACAAGCTCCTTCCTCGGCTTGATGGTGCAGCCCCAGCAGCGCTGAAACACCTTTCCAGCCTCCAACCAAGGAGATACTTCAGCGGGCTCTGTGTCCACCCACGACCACTCTGCCCAGCAAACACGCGGCTGCTGAGTGTGATTCGGGAGGGAGCCTGGGGCTGGTGAGAGACACAAAGCAGGGGCCACTGTTGCCGCTGGATCTATTCTGGGCCCAGGATGGATGATGTCACCTCCAGCAGCAGTGGGAAGCGGAGTCGTGAATCATCCATGAACCAGCCCAGCCTCCAAGATAATAAATCGGATGTCGGCACTGACAGCTTTGCGGATCTGGCGCAGAGGCGCTGGCTCCGCCTGGGGTGCTGGAACACAGGCACCAGTGCTGGAGACACTGAGAAAAGAGGCGCTTTCAATTATCTCCTGCTATCAAGTTGGGGTGGCAAGTTGAGGAAGAAATCTCAAATTTGTAGGCAGCACTCAAAGGCACACAACTTTGATCACAGTGAAACCACGGCAGTTATTTTTTAACAGACTGTCGGGTTTGCCAACCAAACCCAAGAATTAAGAGACGCACATCCACATGGGGGCTGAAACTATTAATTACTGCTATGCCCACTGGCGTCCTCCACCCGGAGACTTTGGAGGTGTTACCACTTTGACCCTCAACTGCATTAATTTAGCTCAGAAATTCACTCTAGGATTGAATTTGGCGATTCCTGCCTGGAAGGGTTTCTGGGATGAAATAAAGAAATCAAGAAGTCTGTCTGGCAGGACTTGAAGTTCAGTGTTGTTTTGCTATTTTCTTTCTCCTCCTTTTTTTTTTTTTTCCCCAGGGTGGAGGTTGGGGCAGCTATGTACAGATCACAAGGTTTCTGTTGTACATGTGAGCTCTCTCGATTCCCTATTCTTTCTCTCTCTTTTGGCCTTATGTTTATTTCCCTAAATAACCAAGTTGCATGAACCAGTTGGAAATACCAGTCTACTGGGTATGGCATTCAGTTTTAGACCTGGGGATTCCAACAACTCCTAGGTGCTATCAGTAAATCCTTGGCTGATAAAGAAATGACTGAGCTCTGAAGGAGACCAGTTCAACGGTAAACCTCAGTTCTTTGAGTGCCTCTCTCTCTAACCGAAAAGTTATCTCTAACACTGTAAGGTCAATGTCATGGTCTCTGGCTAAATTAGACTTGGGCAAGCCATGCTATGCAGGATGTGGAGGCTGTGTTCTCAGTTAAGGATAACAGAAGGTCTTTGATTTCTCTTGCGCATAATTCTGGGGAGGCAGCAACTGTGATGGGGACAGGAAATTCTAGGGCTGCTGGACAAAGTACCACCAACTGGGGGCTGAAACAACAGCCGTGTGTTCTCTCACAGCTCTGGAAGCTGCAAGTCTGTAAGCCAGGTGTTGGCAGGACCATGTCCTCTAGAGGGTTCTAGAAGAAAATCTGCCACATGCCTCCCTCTTGGCTGCAGTGATCCTGGGCTCACAGCTCCACACGCCCCTCTGCCTCCATGGTCACATGACCACGTGTCTCCCTTCCATGTCTTCCTTCTTCTTAGAAGGACACCTGTCCCACTTCCACGTGACTTATTCCCATGTGACTTCGTCTGACGTCTGCAAAGGCTTCCCTGGAGGCTCAGAAGGTAAAGAATCCGCCTGCAATGCAGGAGACCTAGGTTTGATCCCTGGGTCAGGAAGATCCCCTGGAGAAGGGCATGGCAACCCACTCCAGTACTCTTGCCTGGAGAATCCCCATGGACAGAGGAGCCTGGCAGGCTCCAGTCCATGGGGTCACAGGTAGTCGGACATGACTGAGCGAACACACTGTTTCCAGATAAGGTCTAGAGGTCAGGACTGCCTCAAACCTTTGGGGGGATATGATTCAACCCATAATCTGAAGGAAACCTAACAGCATCTACCAACAGCCCTCTCAGTTCAGTTTAGTCGCTCAGTCATGTCCTACTCTTTGCGACCCCATGAATTGTAGCACGCCAGGCCTCCCTGTCCATCATCATCTCCCAGAGTTCACTCAGACTCACGTCCATCGGGTCAGTGATGCCATCCAGCTATCTCATCCTCTCTCGTCCCCTTCTCCTCCTGCCCTCAATCCCTCCCAGCATCAGAGTCTTTTCCAACGAGTCAACTCTTCGCATGAGGTGGCCAAACTACTGGAGTTTCAGCTTTAGCATCATTGCTTCCAAACACATCCCAGGGCTGATCTCCTTCAGAATGGACTGGTTGGATCTCCTTGCAGTCCAAGGGACTCTCAAGGGTCTTCTCCAATACCACAGTTCAAAAGCATCAATTCTTTACTGCTCAGACTTCTTTACAGTCCAACTCTCACATCCATACATGACCACTGGGAAAGCCATAGCCTTGACTAGATGGACCTTAGTCGGCAAAGTAATGTCTCTGCTTTTGAATATGCTATCTAGATCAGTCATAACTTTTCTTCCAAGGAGTAAGCGTCTTTTAATTTCATGGCTGCAGTCACCACCTGCAGTGATTTTGGAGCCCCCCAAAAATAAAGTCTGACACTGTTTTCACTGCTTCCCCATCTATTTCCCATGAAGTGATGGGACTGGATGCCATGATCTTCATTTTCTGAATGTTGAGCTTTAAGCCAACTTTTTCACTCTCCTCTTTCACATTCATCAAAAGGCTTTTTAGCTCCTCTTCACTTTCTGCCATAAGGGTGGTGTCATCTGCATATCTGAGATTATATTTCTCCCAGCAATCTTGATTCCAGCTTGTGTTTCTTCCAGCCCAGCGTTTCTCATGATGTACTCTGCATAGAAGTTAAATAAGCAGGGTGACAATATACAGCCTTGACGCACATCCTTTTCCTACTTGGAACCAGTCTGTTGTTCCATGCCCAGTTCTAAAGGGTCAGTCTTGTCACCAATCAGCTGGGCTTCATTCCTCAACAAGCCACAGGGACAGTAATCTTATTGGCAATAACACAGCAGTGGTTACTATGATAGTAATAAAGCTGACAGTTACAGATAGTACAAACATCAAATGCTTCACGTAAACTTTCTCTCTCAAACCTCACGAGTCCACAAGTTAATCCCACTCCCCATTTAACAGATGAGAAAACTGAGGTTGAGAGAAGTTTAGTAAGGTCACACAGCTGGTGAGCAGTGGCTCTGAAATTGGAAACCTAGGCTCTTCCCCTTTGCCCATGGCCCACACACCTCCCAAGTTTCATGAGCTGGGCACCTGCTTTGACTCTTAAGCTTCAAGCAACAAAGACATAGAAGATTCTGTACCTGTCACACTGTGTAAGGTTCCCACATCGCTTGAGTTAGCAAGATGCTTTTAAGTTTTTTTCCTTAATTAAAAAGAAAAGACCCTTCCTGGAATGACGGCCTCCCTGTTCTGACCTCTTCCCCTCTGGTCTGGGATAAACTCAAGCATCTGGGGCTTCTTTTCAGACCAGGGCTGGTCTGGCTATCCTATTAATAGCACGTTGTCTGGGAAGAGCAGAAACTAGGAAGAGAGTCCTCATCTATCTATCCGACTCTGTTTATGGAAAGAAAAAGACAGAGGAGACTCAGGAAGAGGCTTGTCAGCTGCATATAATCAAGTCTTGTTTGGAGTTCCTAGACCTCCTCTCCCTGGCAGGACAGGAAACTCAGATGAGCCAGGACCCACCCCTCATCCAGCCTAAGACGCCACAAGTTCTACCAACCCCGGGAGGACAACCTAGTTCAGACCTGTCGACACCAGCGCCAGGAACGAGGCAGCAGTGACAGCCCTCCTCTCAGAGGACTGAGATGGGAGGAACTTCTTTCTCCTGGAAATTCTCTCATGCTGTCCTACCACTACCTTTACAACTCAAACTGGGGTGAACTGTATCAGTAAAGGATGATGCTGAGATAGCCCCGAGAGGCCCCTAGTATTTGTTTGACTAGCTAATAAACACACAAGGTACAAAAATTCAAAAGGTAAATGCCTATGAAGTGAAAAGTTTTCCTGAATCTCTGGACCTCTGGCCATTGAATCCTCTTGCCCAGAAGCAAATGCTGTTTTGTTTTTTTTTTAATTTATGTATATCTGCATCTAAGAGTCTATGCATAAAATATATTCAGGTGCTTTCTATAGCTAGAGATTATTCCAAATCCTTTACACTTATGCACTGATAGGGCTTCCCTGGTGGCTCAGAGGTTAAAGCATCTGCCTGCAAGGCGGGAGACCCGGGTTCAATCCCTGGGTCAGGAAGATCCTCTGGAGGCAACCCACTCCAGTATTCTTGCCTGGAGAATACCGTGGACGGAGGAGCCTGGTAGGTTACAGTCCACGGGGTCGCAAAGAATTGGACACGACTGAGCGACTTCACTTTCTATGAACTGATATACACCTCAGGCTAACCCAGTGTCATCATTCCTGTTTTATAGAAACGAGGCATCTGAGCCACAGAGAGGGCAGGTAACTTGCTGGAGGTCACACAGCTAGGAAGTCACAAACCTCAGATTCAAACACCAGCTGTCTGACTCCAGAGCAAGAGCTCTTAAGAAATTAGTTTCATGACTATCTTTGCAGAAATATTCCATGCTCTGGCAAACACATGTTTCGTGTAGGAAGGGGAGGGGAAACACCAGCTCTTAAAAATTCAAAGAGTGTAATGTGTCTAAAAAAGTTAAACCGGCAGTTCTTTAAGGCTGAAAGGAAAGGACCAAGGCAGCTGGGCACTGAGCGCTCTCGCCGGGCACTTCACAAGGGGCTCGTTAACTCTCACGGAGCAGGGGTGTTGCCTCACGAGAGAGAAATGTGGCTCAGAGCCCTCGGGGGCTGCACCCATGGGAAGCTGGGGCTGAAGCCGAGTATGTGCGTGCTAAAGCGTTTCTGTGGCGTCTGCCTCTCTGTGACCCCGTGGACTGCAGCTCGCCAGGCTCCTCTGCATGGGATTCTCCAGGCAAGAGCACTGGAGGGGTCTGCTGTGCCCTCCTCCAGAGGCTGGGTACAGGCAGCACTAAACCCAGGCTCTCCCCGGAGGGTCCTGAGACAGACACAAGCGGGCCAGGGGGTCCTCCAAGTCCAGGGCCCAAGCACAAGATCGCATCCTGAGCTGCACAAACACCGGGACGTCTCCAGTCCCGGCAGGAGGCGGCCGCCCGGCTCAGGTCCCCCGGGTCCGCCCCTAGCAGCGCCGGGAAGCTAAGAAAGGGGACGCTTTTAACCAAGTGGCTGAGCTGAGGGTGCCTCTCTCCTCGGAGATCTGAAACCACACGACAGTCAGAGCGGGGCCTTTCTGGGAACAGGACCCGACAAAAGCCTCGTTGTCTTGCTCAGCAAAAAAACCGTTTCTTGGTCAACGAAAGGACCGACCCTGGGCCCATTCCTTTCTGCATCTGTGAGACGCAGCCAGGAGGGTGGCAGGAAGATCTCCTAGGTCAGCACCCTCTGGGGCCAGGGCTCCTACTCTGAAGGAAGGGACCTTCAGACTCATCCTCCAGCGGGGACATCTCGGGGCACCCAGGGTCACAGTCCCCACCTCCCTGTTGCCAAGGCTCCTTGTGGGTCCTGACCACTTGGGAAACGCAGGAACAGGCACTGAGCTCCCGTGTTGATGAATATCTCAAGAGACAGTGCTGGAATGGGTGCTTCCGGAATGCAGTTCAGTTAGCTCCGGGGAAAATAAATAAATAAAGCGTGCTCCTTGCTTTCCTGTCAGAAATAAAATTAAGGTCTCAGATCGATGCTGCCAGGGCTGGGGGAGCCACAGGCATCTTTAATGGCCTCCTCTACATGTTTGCAAATTCATGGTCCCCTTCAACCCGCCCTTCTAATTGGTTATTTGTGAGGTCGTGTTTGCACCAGTTTCTCGGGAAGGCTAATGGTGTTTATTTAACAAGAAAATAAAATGTGCAGACAGCTCCGGGGGCTGGTCTCTGAGAGCTGGCTGGGGAGGGCCCGCAGCTCTTTACCCCGCTCCCCTCCCTCACCCTAGAGCGGGCCTTTCTCTGTAGGAGATCCTGAGAGGGGTCCAGTGACAGGTTGGGCCTTGAGGGGACTGCAGTGGGGTCCCAGGGGTGGGGACTGGGCCCCACAGCCTCTGGGCAAAGCCCCGTGAGAGTGAAGAGGCAGGATACATCCTCTGCTGGGCGCCCCTGTAGGCAGCCCGGCTTTAGAACAAGCTCACTGGGACCACAGAACCCGGTGCAGAGATCACCTCAATGCAGGGCTTGGCAGTTTTTCCTCATGCTAACTGAAGTCCACCCAACTTCAAGTCAGCCCATCACTGTTTCCCAAGAGAATCTCTCCAAGAACCCACCGGCAGCAAATACACCTCATTGCCAGCAGCCCCCTACCCAATCTCTTCTGTCCAAGCGGGGCGACAGAGTCAAGTGCACTGCGCTTCCAGCCCACTCTAACGCTCTCCCGTAGACGCCGCGGCTATCAAAACCTCACCTCAACAGGTGGCCCACACTGACACCAGTCCACTCTGGGCAGAGAAGAGGGTTATCAGCTATGCTGATCCAACTCTCTACTTGCACGAAAAAGCCCCCCAGCACGTGGATGACCTCACCGCACTACAGCAAGGCTGAAAGCTCCGCCCACCAGCACCCTTGGCGTCAGGGGCCTGTGACAGACCAGCACTTTCGTCGGCGGCTTCCAATTCGGGTGCAGATCAACACCAGTAACGACCAGCTACTGGCTCAGAGGTCACCAACAAACCCCGTAACACATCTCAGACCTGGGCTAGAGAATGATGGGTACCTCTCAGCTTCAGAGACCAGCACGGGGACGAGAGAGCAGGTCTCTGAGGTGGGGTAACGCAAAGGGCAGGACTCTAGCAGGAAGTGTGTGTGTGTGTGCATGTGCATGCAAGGAGAGAGAGTGTGTGTGTGTGTGTGCAGTGCATGGGGAGAATGTGTGTGTGTGTGTGTATGACGTAGGGGAACACAAAGGGCAGGACTCTAGCGGGGAATGTGTGTGCGTGCGCACGCAGGGAGAGTGTGTGTGTGTGTGTGTGTGTGCATGCGCGTGCATGGGGAGAATGTGTGTGTGTGTGTGTGTGTGTGTGTGTGTGTATGTGTTAAGCTGCTTCAGTTGTGTCTGTGGGGTGTGTGTGTGAAGCCGCTTCAGTTGTGTCTGTGGGGTGTGTGTGTGTGAAGCCACTTCAGTCGTGTCTGTGTGTGTGTGTGTGGGGTGTGTGTATGTGTGTTGAGCTGCTTCAGTCGTGTGTGTGTGCGTGTGCGGTGTGTGTGTGTGTGTGGGGTGTGTGTGCGCGCATGCACACGTGTGTGAAGCCACTTCAGTCATGTCTGACTCTGTGTGTGTGTGTGTGTGAAGCTGCTTCAGTTGTGTCTGATTCTTTGTGACCCCCTGGACTGCAGCCCACCAGGCTCCTGTGTCCATAACATTCTCCAGGCAAGAATACTGCTGTGGGCTGCCCTCCTCCGGGGGGTCTTCCAGACCCAGGGATCAAACCTGCATCTCCCGCACTACAGGTGGATCCTTTACCACTGAGCAAACCGGGGCAGCCCCTAGCGTGGGAGCCCCCGAAGCAAACCCCGCTCGAGACGCTGAGCTCGGGCGCGGGTGTGGAGCAGCACGGCCTCGTGTCAGAGCGGCTCAGGCGCCCCCACCTGCTGGGACTCCTAAACCCTCCCCGCGCTTGCTACCCCACCCACACCCTTTCCACCCAGAAGGACTTACCCTCCTGGTCAAGCACACTTCCTCCTCCATCCTGCCCTCATTACAGGCAGATTCTTGACCCTCCCAGCCACCGGGGAGGCCCCTCCAGCGTACAAAGTCACATTTATAAGCTGCAGCATCCCAGCCCTCTCTCCCGGGTAAATGAAGTCAGGATGTTAGAATCTCCTCGGGAATTAAACATACACATTATCTGTGACAGCCCACACCTTCAAATGAAGCACTACATTTTATTTTTAATTTAATTTACGCTGCTGCGAAACTCTTTTTACAGGCCCCCTCCCCCTTGGGAAACAGGCATCAGTAAGCAAACAATTACAGTGTGATTTTTAATAATTTTTAGAGTACGTAAAAGAGTCAGTCTGGACTTCAGAGGTCAGTTTTAACAGGGAGTGTCTGGCAGGTAGTCAGGACATTAAGGGCTGGTTATTCTCCTTAGAAAAGCACTATCTTCCATCACTGTTCCAGCTGTATCTCACAGGCACCATTTTAATAAATAAGCTGATCATACAGATTACAGAAACCTTAAACCCCAGCCAGTTGGTTTTGGGGACAGAGATGCTGTCTGGGCTTCTCAGGAGAAGCCCAGCTCAGTCCCACACCTGAGCCTGCAGGAAGCCACTCCCCTGACCACAGGGCCCATCACAGCCCCCTTCCAGTCTGAGGGGCCCCAAGGGGCACAGCTCTCCTGGGGGAGGACTCCCCTCGTGCAGGGAGCCTGTGGGGGACAGTGCTCCCTGAGCCTCAGAGAACCACCGTGGGCTGAGGGCTGAGGCGGGGGCAGGGGACTGGCTCAGAGCCTGTTCCTCTCCAGGGCCATTAGCATCACACTTAATAAGCCACTGCTACAAGTCGGGAGAGGAGCCATCCATCACACGGATCTTTATTTTTCTCAGTGTATCCTGTTCCTCTGCGTCTGGCAAAGTTCCGAGGCCAATACGCCTGCTGGGTGATGGAAGCCGTGGGGAGTGCGGAGGGCCTGTCCCCAGGTTCTTGGCCGGGAAACCGGCCCCTCCCACCACCGTCCCCAGGCTGCCCCTAGACAAGCTTCAAAGACACCCAGCTCACTTCCCACCAGGCCTCCAAGCACCCAGCTCTCCCTGGATGAGCCAGACTTGGGAGGACCTGGCACGCAGGCTGAGGTCAGGGACAAGGGGCAAAGCTGAGGCTCCCCTGGAATGAGGGGGGTCTCCCTACCCTCCCAGGAGGTGACTGAGAGATGCGCTTCAGCACCCAGAATCCCCAGTTCACAGGGCTGACGTGGGGAGATGGGGGAGCAAGCACCGAGGCGTGTCACCTTCCCTCCAGCCCCCGGCTCTCAACCAGCCTCCCCACCACCACCCACCGAAGAGCAAATTAGAAAGAATGGCACCTTGTTCCTTCCTTCCCCCCCTGCTCACCTCCAGCTCCACTCTGGAATCAATACCTGATGCTGAATTCAAGATCTTATCTGAGTTTTGCAAGGATAAAGCAACAAACTTTTCCCCAATGATTAAACCCTTAGATGATCAGCCCAATATTTTTCAGCCCACCTCTAAGAACATTTAGAGAGCAAATAAAATGACTCTGGAAAGACTGGTAAGCCACCATTCTCTCTCCCCCTCTGGCACAAAGAATCTCAGAGATGGCCACAGAATGAAGTGATGGAAGCTAAGGAAGGCCCCAGCTTCTCCCAGTAGCTCAGCTCCCCGTCCAGCTGTAGGGACCAGACATGTGACTTTTCGAAACTCCACCTGCCTCGGTTTATCCATCTGAAAAATGGAGCAACACTGTAGTCCAGCAAGAGGATAGATGTGGAGGAGGACTAATAATAAGGAGATGCTCAAGTGCTTAAGAGGAGGGCATGGCACTCCAGTACTCTTGTCTGGAGAATCTCAGACAGAGGAGCCCAGCGGGCTATAGTCCATAGGGTCACAAAGAGTCGAACCCGACTGAAGGGACTTAGCATACATGCTTGTAGAGCAAATAAGGGTGCTGACTCAGGGTTGGACAGGCTGGGCTTATGTCTAGGCTCTGTATGGATAGTGTGTGGCTCTGGGTAGCTTCGTTCAAGCGCCTGGTTGAGGGGTGCTTAGAATGTGGCTACTTCCACAGCCTGGTTTACACAGAACCCGTGGTGTGTTCTCTGATGGGAGGCCGGAACCCCTTTCAGGAATGAAGGCCATCCTCACCAGCTGCTGGGCCTGCTGCTGGATGGCGCTCCAGCTCCTGGCCCCCTCTGGGGCTTCCTCAGTGCAAGGCCAGGAAGACACCTGCTTCCGGGGTCAGTACCTCCCATGCCTGAGCAACATACAGGTGTGACTGGGGCAGCGGGAGGACCACCCTCCCTTCAAATGCCGCAGGGCATCCCAGGCCAGCAGAACCCCCTGCCCCGCCTCAGGGACCCACAGCTGCAGCCACCGCTCCCCCTCCCCCAGGGAGAACAGGAAAGGGAGACAATCTGGACCACACTTCCAGTTAAAAGCTAAAAGCCAGAAGCACACTTCGGGCCCTGGGGCTCATCAGTCCTGCTTCCTATATTTTCCAGAGGTGGAGCTGGAGGGTTTGGAGAGATCAGGAGCGCCCCTAGCTGAACCCACGGGGCCCACAGGGGCTGGGAGGCGGTCCCAGAAAGGATGAAGTGGGGAAGATTCCACGGTTCCGTGCAAATCAGACGCTGCATGACCTTCCTGCTTCTACCATGGAGGACGCCTCTCCCCAGAGGGCTCCCCTCCCTAGAGGGCTCACTGTTCACTGCTCCCTGGACCCTTTCCCAGGATGCCACTGCAGTCCAAGTGCGGATGCACAAGGGGAAGAGACACAGGCTGGCACCTCCGTGAACAGGAGGAGCAGACTGCTGTGCAGATGCCACTGAGGATGGCCCGTGTACCTATGGGGCCCATGAGGGAGAGGGTAGGTGACGGCCGCCGTGGGGCCAGGAGGGGAAGTTCTGCCCAGCCCCTGGCTCCTAATGGCAAGCGCGGCCTGACTCCCCGAAGGCCAGGCCCCATGCCCTGGAGTTTTTCCTGCATGGCAGTGGTCACAGTTCAAGGGCATACAGGTGGTATTCAAAACGCCCGGGGCGGAGGACACGTCACAGCCCAGGCCGCCTGGCAGAGCTGACACCGTGGAGGGGTTAATGGTCTGCGCCTCTTTCAGTGGCGAGCTGGTGGCAGCGCCAGCCGGAGAGGTGTCCTCAGCTTCTGCTGGGGCAGCACTTTCCTCATGATAAGATAATGGAAAGCAGGAAGCCGACGAGGTGAAAGGAAGGTTAGGGCAAGGTGGCTGCAGGAGGATTTTATTTTCTCGTGCTTATCACCCGATTTCAAACGTGCATTCCATCAGGCCAGGGCTGTGGGGCCTGCCTGCTCCACGTGCATGTGACTAGAGCTTCCGTTGTGATACGTTCTTGTATTTCTGAGAAAATTCTTTCCTCCCCTAAGGCTCTGAGCCAGTGAAGTTATTACCCCTGCTTTGGCCCCCAGTCCAAAGGGAAGCTCTTTCTCAGCTGGAGGGGCTGGAAAGCGTGGGCAGCCCGAAGCCCCCGCTCATACAGGATGAACAGTGGGGCAGAAGTCTGCACAGGGGCAGCCGGCAGCCGGCATCGGGGCCCCCATGTTGAAACCTCTAGGCACGCGGCCCCTCCGCCTTCTCCTACGTGCTTGGCCAGCATCAGGCCAGCCCCAGGCTGCACCACGCAGGCCGGCTTCCTGTGCCACCACACACACCCGGGGCTCGGTAGGGCTCAACTCTTGGTTGAGTTGAGCTGCCATCTTGAGATTCTTTGTAGTTTTTGACACCCTGTTCTGACTCCGCAAACCACATAAGGGGTCTGGCATAAGAGGAAGGGCAGGAGGCTATGGGGCAGGCCGTGCCCTCACCAGGGGCTCTGCCCACCTTCCTGACCTTGCCTCACCAGGGGCATGAGCGACGACGCTCCCAGAGCCACCCTGAGCATTGGGCCACAAAACGAGCTCCCTTTAGCTCACAACCAGAAACCTTTCCCTGACCCGGTTACAGAGGGGCCGCTACCCCGTCCCTGCACCCAGCGCCCCTGGAGAAGGAGAGGAAGCTTCCCCAACCGCAGGCAGCCCTGGGGTCAGAAAGAGGGGAGGCTTTCCCAGGGGCCTCCTCTGCAGGCTGGCTGGGGGCCTGATGCCCTGGCTGTGAATCCAGCTCTGCCTGCTATCAGCTGAGTGCCCAGAGACTCACAGTCACCTCCCCAACCTCGGGTCCCTCAGATGGTGAACCTCTTTCCCTGCTCAGCTGAGATGGCTCAACGAGATGATCCATCATCTTCTCCCACACAGGGCCTAACGCAGAGCAGGAGATCAAAAACACCTTTATTCCATGATATTCAGAAGAGAAGGACAACAATACTACCTAAAAACTGCTGTGGAGTCTCCCAGGATTATGAATTCTATCACCGAGTGCCAGTGCCTCGCTCAGATGAGCTATGCCCACCCTGAAAATCAAAGGCTGGAAACACCCTTCTCAACAAATCCCGTCCCCACATGGAGACAACAAAAAACAGAACCTGAAATCAGCTGTCCTGGGTGTGAGTTCCCTCTCTGCCAGCACTGGACACTGCAAACCATCCTATCAGGAGGGACTAACCTGCATTTTACAGATGAATCAACTGAGGCATGAAGAACTTACGGGGTTTTCCCGAAGTCACAACAACCCCCAGGGTCTGCTGTGAAGACCAAGTGAGAAGATGTACATGGAAGCAGTGCCGGGAGAACCCCACGGACCGAGGCAGTGCACGTGCTGACCGAGGGCAATCGAAGGGGCCAGGAGGGGAAGTTCTGCCCAGCCCCTGGCTCCTAATGGCAAGCGCAGCCTGACTCCCCGAAGGCCAGGCCCCATGCCCTGGAGTTTTTCCTGCACGGCAGTGGTCACAGTTCAAGGGCATACAGGTGGTATTCAAAACGCCCGGGGCGGAGGACACGTCACAGCCCAGGCCGCCTGGCAGAGCTGACACCGTGGAGGGGTTAATGGTCTGCGCCTCTTTCAGTGGCGAGCTGGTGGCAGCGCCAGCCGGAGAGGTGTCCTCAGCTTCTGCTGGGGCAGCACTTTCCTCATGATAAGATAATGGAAAGCAGGAAGCCGACGAGGTGAAAGGAAGGTTAGGGCAAGGTGGCTGCAGGAGGATTTTATTTTCTCGTGCTTATCACCCGATTTCAAACGTGCATTCCATCAGGCCAGGGCTGTGGGGCCCGCCTGCTCCACGTGCATGTGACTAGAGCTTCCGTTGTGATACGTCCTTGTATTTCTGAGAAAATTCTTTCCTCCCCTAAGGCTCTGAGCCAGTGAAGTTATTACCCCTGCTTTGGCCCCCAGTCCAAAGGGAAGCTCTTTCTCAGCTGGAGGGGCTGGAAAGCGTGGGCAGCCCGAAGCCCCCGCTCATACAGGATGAACAGTGGGGCAGAAGTCTGCACAGGGGCAGCCGGCAGCCGGCATCGGGGCCCCCATGTTGAAACCTCTAGGCACGCGGCCCCTCCGCCTTCTCCTACGTGCTTGGCCAGCATCAGGCCAGCCCCAGGCTGCACCACGCAGGCCGGCTTCCTGTGCCACCACACACACCCGGGGCTCAGTAGGGCTCAACTCTTGGTTGAGTTGAGCTGCCATCTTGAGATTCTTTGTAGTTTTTGACACCCTGTTCTGACTCCGCAAACCACATAAGGGGTCTGGCATAAGAGGAAGGGCAGGAGGCTATGGGGCGGGCCGTGCCCTCACCCGGGGCTCTGCCCACCTTCCTGACCTTGCCTCACCAGGGGCATGAGCGACGACGCTCCCAGAGCCACCCTGAGCATTGGGCCACAAAACGAGCTCCCTTTAGCTCACAACCAGAAACCTTTCCCTGACCCGGTTACAGAGGGGCCGCTACCCCGTCCCTGCACCCAGCGCTCCTGGAGAAGGAGAGGAAGCTTCCCCAACCGCAGGCAGCCCTGGGGTCAGAAAGAGGGGAGGCTTTCCCAGGGGCCTCCTCTGCAGGCTGGCTGGGGGCCTGATGCCCTGGCTGTGAATCCAGCTCTGCCTGCTATCAGCTGAGTGCCCAGAGACTCACAGTCACCTCCCCAACCTCGGGTCCCTCAGATGGTGAACCTCTTTCCCTGCTCAGCTGAGATGGCTCAACGAGATGATCCATCATCTTCTCCCACACAGGGCCTAACGCAGAGCAGGAGATCAAAAACACCTTTATTCCATGATATTCAGAAGAGAAGGACAACAATACTACCTAAAAACTGCTGTGGAGTCTCCCAGGATTATGAATTCTATCACCGAATGCCAGTGCCTCGCTCAGATGAGCTATGCCCACCCTGAAAATCAAAGGCTGGAAACACCCTTCTCAACAAATCCCGTCCCCACATGGAGACAACAAAAAACAGAACCTGAAATCAGCTGTCCTGGGTGTGAGTTCCCTCTCTGCCAGCACTGGACACTGCAAACCATCCTATCAGGAGGGACTAACCTGCATTTTACAGATGAATCAACTGAGGCATGAAGAACTTACGGGGTTTTCCCGAAGTCACAACAACCCCCAGGGTCTGCTGTGAAGACCAAGTGAGAAGATGTAAATGGAAGCAGTGCCGGGAGAACCCCACGGACCGAGGCAGTGCACGTGCTGACCGAGGGCAATCGAGGGCCGCCCACCGCCCGCACCGCCCTCCTTTCGCTCCTCGGCGCTCACTCCGGAGCGCTGGAGAGGACAAGGGAAGTCGTCGTCTTGCTCACACCTGCAAGCTCGCTGTCTCTCTCCCTGCCTCCCGTCCTCCTCCCTGTCCACCCTCCCTGCAGAATGTACCCCACTGATACCGCAGTGCCCGCCCAGTTTTCCATGTTCCCTTTTGAGGATGCTGTAGCTGGATGGACGAGACGCTGGTTTCCCGGGTGCCCTCAGGACAGCCCCTCCTCCTCCGAGCCTTGCAAGCATCACTCCCCATCCTGCTCCTTCCTCCCTTTCACTCAGCCTGCCTGCTCAGAGCAGGAGAGACAGGCAGTCAACGCTGGGTAACTGCTACTAATCACAGGTGACAGCAAGAATGTAAACAACACAGGAAACATCTAAATGCAATCCAAGTGGCAAGGAAACACAGCTCACTGGCTCCTTCTCTGGAGAACACGGCTTTCCTGCCACCCTCTTTCAGAAACTCTGCCCATGAACGCTCGGTGAATATGCACCCCAGAAACCAAGAACTTGTGGAAAACAGGATGACTGAACGCGGAACCGTAACTTCTAGCCCTGCTTCCTCTGGGAAGGACTTTCTAGAGTCATCCAATTTTCTATTTACAGTAGTCATTTCAATGTGTCCTTTTCTGGGGGCTGGGGGAGTGAGGTGGCAGAGGCTGGACACCCCTTTGAGAATCCATTCAAAGCTAAGAAACCTCTCCCAAGAATAACATAAAATATTTTGCATGTCATTTCAAGGGTTCTTAGCCCCCAAGGTGAAACTCATTTTCTAAAACATGGACAAGACACTAAGCACAGGAGATAATACGTGGAAGAGTAAACGTCTTCCAAACGTCCGAGAGGCACAAAAGGGCATTTCTAGGTCTGTACTCACTGCATGAACCTAGAACGAGGCTTCTTTGCTGTTGCTTTTTTTTTTTTCTCTTTAGATCGACAGTGTGCTTCTAAACCACCTCCTTCAATGCAAATTGAGAACTCAATTGATTAACTGTTGTGAACTCCACTTGGTTCGTTTAAAGCCTGGTTCAGCAAGGACCAAGAATGTGTTGGGTGTGACCGCGTAATTAAACGACAGTTCCCAAGCCCACAGGAAATGGTGTTTTAAGGTCTGGTATCAACTCTAGGTACAGTCGTGGCCCTCCATTAACAAAGACCTACAATCGACGTCACCTCCAACTGCCTGATTTGGAACAGCCGCTGCTGCGCCTTTTGTCTGTGGGGCTGGGGTCAGGAGAGGACGGACGGGCTGCTTGCTCACGTGGGGCTTCTTACCTCTGTGCCTGTTGGTCGTCTTATCAAACATCAGCATCGCATCCTCCACCTGCAGAGCAAACACAAAACAGAGTCTGCTTGAGGAACTTTAGCAAAATACGAGACACACTGTATGTTCAGGGGAGGGGGGCAGTTTCCGTTACAGAAATCATGTTGCTCACTAAAACCTATTTGAAAACACAAATTTTAAAAGAGAAAATAAATCACCGTCTTTCCATCTTTCCAACCTAGCACCGCCACATTCAGCATCTGGTGAACTTCCCTCTCATTTTTGTGAAAATCTATGCCTGTGGCTTCCCTGGTGGCTCAGTGGTAAAAAAAAAAAAAAAAGTCTGCCCAGTGCAGGAGATGTGAGTTCAGTCCTGGGTCAGGAAGGTTCCTGGAAAAGGAAACGGCAACCCACTCCAGTATTACCCCACTCCAGTATTCTTGGCCTGCAAAATTCCATGGACAGGACACGGGGTCGCTAAGAGTCGGACATGACATAGTACAAATGCATGCGTGCCTATTTTCACACAGTTTAAAATCCTATCACACATGGAATTTCCCCCTTGTTCTTTTTTACTTAGATAATATTACAACACTGCAAACATCTCCCAGAGCACTACATCACGAATACTATCTTTTATTCCCCTAGATTTTTTTGTGGTAAAATACTCAGAACATAAAAATTGCCATTGCAACCCCTCTTTACGTGTACAGTTCAGTGGTATCAAATAAATTCATAACGTTGCAGGAGCATCACCACCATTCATCTCCAGAACTTCTTCCTCTTGTAAAACTGAAACTCTATCTCCTTTAAGGGGGACCCCTTCATCCCTTCAGCCTATGACAGCCACTTGCCCATTTTCTGTCGCCAAGATTGGGACCCCTCTAAGTACTTCACATAAGTGGAATTACATGGATTTGTCTTTTTTTGTGACTGGCTTAGCTCACTTGGCATAATGTCCTCAAGGTTCATCCATCTTCCATTAATGTATAGATATCTACTTGCCCACTGGTGAACACTTGGATTTCAGCTATTGTGAATAATGCTGCTATGAACACGGGTGTACAAATATCTCGAGTTTCTGCTTTCACTTCTTCTGGATACATACCCAGAGGTAAAACTGCTGGATCATACAGTAACTTGTTTTTGGTTTTTTTTTGAAGAACTGCTGTACACGGTAGCTGTACTACTTTACATTCCAAACAAAAGTGCACAAAGGTTTTAATTTCTCTGTATCCTTGCTAATACTTGCTATTTTCTGCCTTAAAAAAAAAAACCCCAAACAGTAGTCATCCTAATGGGGTCTTGTGAATACTAGCTTGACTGTCGCATTTCATGGAGGGAGATGCTATAGCTTACTTAATCATCCTTCAGGATGTTTCCAGTTATAAACAATGAAACGTAAACATTTTGATTGTTCTGGGCTGAACTATCTCCATCCCCCACCCCTGCCAAATTCATATATTGAAATCCTAATGCCCAGGTTCTGAGAATGTGATTGCATTTGAAGACAGGATGTAAAGAGGTAACTAAGTGAAGATGGTAACCTGATGGTTAGTTAAAACAGTTCCAATGAGAGCTGACTCCTTGGGAAAGACCCTGATGCTGGGAAAGATTGAAGGCAGGAGGAGAAGGGGACGACAGAGGACGAGATGGTTGGATGGCATCACCGACTCAATGGACATGAGTTTGAGCAAGCTCTGGGAGTTGGTGATGGACAGGGAGGCCTGGCGTGCTGCAGTCCATGGGGTCACAGAGTCGGACATGACTGAGTGACTGAACTGAACTGAAGTTAAAATGTGGTCCTTAGGGGTGGCTCTGATTTGGTACGGCTGGGGTTCTTACACAAAGAGGAAGTCTGGACACAGGTACAAAGAGATCCACACTTACGTCCCACACAGACCTAAAGAAATCACTTACGAAACCAGATCTGGCTCTGAAGTCCACTCCTTTTACTTATGATCCAGCCCTTTATTCGCTTCATCGTGAGTGCAGGCACTGTTCTGAAACCATCAGCCATTCACCTGCAGGCTGCACCGAGTCTGGCCAGGTGTGTAGCCTGGTCTCCTCGAGCATCCTGTGCCCAAGGTTGGCAGTGAAAACACAACCCAGAACTTCCCTGCTGCTCCAGTGGTTGGGAATCTGCCTGCCAATGCTGGGGACACAGGTTTGATGCCCGGCCGGCGAAGATGCCACAGGGCAGCCCAGCCCTCGCAACACAGCTTCTGAAGCCCAGGTGCCCATGCTCCACAACAAGAGAAGCCAGCCCAAGGAGAAGCCCCCACACTGAAAGGAAGAGCAGCCCCTCTCCGCTGCAACCAGAGAGCGCCCATGCACAGCAGGAAGACCCAGTGCAGCAAATATAAATAAATGAAAAAAAACAAAAACAATCCAACCATGTGGCTGTGGGTGGACAGAACTGTTAGCCAGAAGGCTCCACGTTTGGAGCAGTTTCAGTGTGTAGGGTGTGTGTGTGTGTGTGTGCGTGGTGGGGAGAACCGAGTACTGCTCACTGGAGCTCAAAGGCTCACAAATGAGCTTGGGGGGCCTGAACTAAGTCAGCTGAGAAAAAGAATCATCGGCTATTCATTCTCACTCCTCCCAGACGACAGTCTTCAACGGAGGGGAAGACACCGGGCGAAGCAATAAAACCAGGTTTAAAATGGTGCCTCCCGACAAATCAAACCTATTTTCTTAGATGCTATCCAATATAATAGGGGGAAGAGCGAAGTCAAGGTAAGAATGGAAGAAGGGGTAGGCAAGCCAGACACAAACCTCCAAGGGACTGGCCTAGCTTCAAAATCCCTTCTGGAGTCAGGGCCCCCTTGTGTTGCTAAGCAACCGAGCCTGAACAAACAGGCTCCCGGGGCCTTCCCCTTCTGCTCCCCATTTCCGCAGTCAGCGACTGGGAGAGAGATGGCCCTGCCTGGTGACTGCTCCTCTGGCAGGGAGCTGCCCTCTCTCCCCCAGGCACCAGGCTGATGGGAGTAGGCGATGCGAGTCTGGACAGAGGGGTGCCTTCACCAGGCCTTTCCCCGGCCAGGGAGGCTTGATGAGCCCCCAGACACCTGCCGAGACCAGACACACCACAGCGGGCTGCCTCCCACGCACCCCTTGAGCAAGACCGCCAGAAGATCAACTGGTTTGTTTGTACACAGAGCTGTCACACTTGCCCATATGGCACTGCAGACCCAGACCCTGGGCCTCGACGAGCATTCCACTGCCTGGGGTGCGGGCTGGGGGTGGGGTGACGGGTGAAGCCTGCCGGGTACCACGCACGTCAACCTGACGTCTGTTTCACACCCACCACCATATTTTCTAAGAGGTTTGCCAAGTCCTTATTTTGAGCTGAAAATGCCTAATGGTAAGAAAAACAGTTTTCCTTTCTGTGTTAGCCATGTTTGGGAACTGAAACTCAGATCCCCTTAGGAAATAAATATTTTGAATTTAAAAAAAAGTATTTTCAATCCCCACCCATCCCCACCGCCCTTTTCACAGTGTTTAATTGGGTCCCTCTTTGCCTTCTTCCGCTTCAGCATTTTCTGACGCTGCCCTCCTAACAGCTGCTCCACCCTGGTGAGCGAGGAGGAGGATCTGCGTATGTGTTTTGGGGGCAACCATTGCCGTAAAAAAGAGAGCTCTTTCCTCTACAGAGCGGGGTACAATGGGCCTCACAAAGACCTCCTGAACAGATAAAGCGACGGGCGCAAGAAAAATTCTATTAACACTTTACAAAACAACATCTAAGGAGTAGCTAGAGAGGAAAGAGAAAGGGAAAAAAGAAAAACCAATATGAATAAGTCCCCGTGCTTGGGGGAAGAAAACTTTTCAGCGATTGCAAAACACTTATTAATTCAGAGAAGCCATCAATGCGATACAAATCTGGCAGAACAGCAAGAGCTGAAACTGGAAGAATTTGAATATACAAAGACTGAATAAAATGAAAAACACGGCCTCACATACAGGGCTGTTTCTCACGGTTCTACGTGAATCAAACAGAAGCGGCTTGTGTGAGTCTCCATCACACAAGGACGTGAGGGGTACGGTCCAGGGAGCTGGTATCCAGCCCCAGAGACAGCAAACCGCTAACTGTGTCTGCCTGTCTCTCCTTCTCCCCCTCTCTCTCACACATACAGAGGCAGACTGCCTGGCTGTGCAGAGTTCAGCCTGCAAGCCAGGCCTCGTTCACGGAGCTGGAGAAACACAAGGGAGCTGGCAGGCGGGTGGACACGGGCATTTCTCTGACTTTAGGGAGAAAACACCACTATCCCTGGTGGAATACAGCTTCAAAGGCCCCACCCTGCTCGTCGTGATCAGCACTGGTGTTGGTTTTGCATTGATGGTGCCCTCACTGGTCCGTACAGATTTCTTTGTATATACCAGAAGTGGGGGCCCACAGGCCTAGTGGTGCCGTGGGATCCTGGGGTGGGGATCAGGGGAGGCGGTGTCTGAACCTGAGTGTGTCTGTCCCTGTCCTGGCACCTGCCTGATCTGTCTGGGGAGGAGAAAAGGGTTCCAACCTTGAGATCTGCCTTCCAATAACTTCAAGCAGGTATAAAACACAGCCCTGACATCCTTGACGGTGTATCTTTGCAAATGACAAAGCAGGGCAAGTAACTCTTAAGGGAGCTGCTTGGAGATGCCCCTGTTGTTGTCTGACACCAGGGGGTCATGAACCTGTAATCCTGACCCTCCCAAGGCTCAGACGACACTGTGACCTCCTCAGAGGTGCCCCATGTACACCCTGCCCGATCTGAGACTCAGTTCTGGGGAGCCACACCGTCTCCCTGGCATGGGGATTGCTCAGGGCGTCTCAAACCTCCTCCCTTTCAGGATCACCCAGAGAACTGGTTAAAACACAGACTCCCCAGGGCTTCAGGCCCAGGCTGTCAGATTCGGGAAGCAGCGCTTGCATTTCTAACAAGCACCAGCTGCTGGCCCGTGGACCCCACTTTCCATGTGCTGCTCTAAGGGAGGAGAAACGAGAACAGAAGTTAAAGACCGTGGACAGGGTGGCTTCTTCCTCTTTGCACACACTCAGGGCTCAATACAGGAGCCGAATTTCTCTCACAGCGGCAATCAGGGCACATCAGCGTGGCAACCGCCAGCCCGCTCTGTTCCCTGTCTCTCGGACATTCATACTCCAAGATCCTGAAAATGACGAGAGCAGAACCCCGACAGAAAAGGTGACAAGCAGAGGGACTTCCTAGTAGCAACCAAGCTGCCCCTGGCACCCAGTGCAGCAGAAATTCGGACAACAGAAACATCTCTTCTAGCAGACCATCATTAGGTCAGCTCAGCTGTGATCAGAGAATCTAATCAATTAACTTTAGTTTTATGTGACATGTATTTATCAGGTATGCACTAGTTGCAAAGTATTAGCCTAAGTTCCAAGTAAGAGGCACATTATATAGGTTCATGGTATACGGATTGCAGTAATGACCCCCACACCCTTTATCTTGAAATTCTGTATCAACAGCTCCCCTTTCAAAAGAGGCAGAGTCTATCTCCCCTTCCTGTGTATCTGGACTTGACCTGCTGTGGTCAGTAAACGAGCTAGAGAGGGTGGCACGCCTGTGGAGGCCCTGGCCTTGTGAGGAACTCTGGGTTCCAGTTTGCCCTCTCTGGCATCTCTCTGCCATCACCATGAAACAGACACGGCCAGGCTGGCCTCAGATAGGATGGGAAACACGTGGAGCAGGGCCAAGTGCTCAGGGGCCCTGGTGAGACCAGCCTAGATGGGCGGGCAGCTGGGCAACCCCAAAAACACGCACGTGGACCCGGCTGAGACCAGGAGAGCCACTCCCTCCCCGAGACCAGCAGAGCCAGGAGCAGAGTCTGGAGTCTACTGCAGACTTGGGGAATAAACAGCCAGTTTCTACCACAGAGGTTCTGTGCTTGTCTGTTAAACAGCATTCTTGCGGCAACAGGTAACTCATACATGGCCCCTGCTCGCTCGCTCTCTCTCAAAAACAAAAAGCTTTTAGTCTATAAGAAGGTACACTGGCAGTCTCAAGTAGTATCAGACAGTGAAGAGACAGGGGAAGGGGCGGAAGGAGGGAGACAGACTATGGCCCGAGTATCAGCCCATTGACTCCCGGGGTACAGGCATTCGGGTGAGAAGCGACTGCTTCTCCATCTCTCCCCAGGAGCGAGGTTGGAGACTGAGATCCTGGAAACGCCAAAAAAAGTTGGCAACACGCTCCTCAGCAAATAAGCACCATGAAAATCTGCAGTCATTAGCACTCAAGTCAGTGGGTGATGCCTCTCTAATCCTAATTCATTTAATGAATGAGGAACCTTCTCTATAATGAGCCGAAAGATTTACTGTGAGCAGACGTTCTTGCTGGGTGATTTCAGAAGTAGGCAGATGATGCTGGCCATATCCAGAGGGGAGACGTTAGCCTGCCCGGCTCCTACACTGCCTGAAGAGAAAACCTTTCAAGCCACGGATCAAAGCAGCGCCTCACGAGAGGGGTCAAAAGTTCTGCTGATCAGGTGGGCTGGCCGGAGGCTGGAACCCCAAGGGGTGCCCTCAGACCCCTGCCGCTTCTGCTTGTGGTTTGGCTCCACAAGTAGGCAGCAGGTGAAAGACACTGATCTGAGGATGTAGAGAACTTGGTCCCAGGAAAGGATGAAAGAGCTGCTGGTCAATAACTCAGCAGGTGCCGGGCCGCAGCCGAGCGTGGCAGGCGGCGTGGCACAATGCACGGGCAGGGTCCGGGCTCCAATTCCAGCTCCACCAGAGGCTCACTGGGGACAAGGCACCTCCTTTCTCAGCCCTTACGTTTCTCGTCTGTGAAGGCAGGAAGCTGCATGGGATGGGCACTGATGACTCATCCGCAGAGATTCTGCTGAGGACTCCGAGATGGACCTCGGAGCCTGCTGGGACCACAGCTGGGAGCTCAGACTCACCAGGGGCCCTTCCAAATCCCCTGCGCCCTGAGGACGTTCCAGGCTGCGGAACGTTCGCTGTGGCTGGCCAGCATGCCTGGAGAAATGTCCCACCCCCTCCTGGCACACGAACACACACACACACACACACACACACACACACACCACAAACCACACGTACCCAGAACAAAGCAGGAAATGGCACTTCAAGTGATCCTTAAATTATCTGGTCAGACACAAGGAGGGAGAGGGAAAGGAAGTGAAGAGACCCAAGCTCTTCAAACTCCCCCAGAACAGATGCCTTTCCTGTTGCTTCCTGCTCCCACTCGAACACTCTAAGTGTGTGTTTAAATAAACGCCCATAAATGCGAGACGAGGACACTACAGTGTGAGGGTTAATGGGGTCTGCTGATGCTCTATAAACTCCAGGCCCTGAAGTCACAAGGGTGGAGTGACTGTTACATGCTAGGCAGGCCTGCCCAGAACAGAGGAGCCTGGGATCCAGGCTGGAGACCAAGGCGGCCTGATCCCCGGGAGCGCTTCTGCACAGAGGATAGCACGGCTCTGCACTTTTGCCCAAGCACTGGGTGAGGGAGTCTAGTTTATGGAGATGAGACTGCTCAGCATGCTCCAGCTTTGACAAGAGTAAGGCCAGTCTATCTTCAATCACTGCCCAAAAGGAAGAAAAGTGGAGAAAAAGGAGCAGGCAGGAAAATCCCATTAGCTCATGCTGAAATCTAGATCAGTAGTTTTCAACCCTGACTGCTCACCAGAATCACATGAGGCACTTAAAAAAAGAAAAAAAAAATCCCCGTTGCCAGGGTCACATCCTGACCAGTGAAATCAGCCTCTGGGGGGCAAGGGGTGGCAGTGGAATGTTTACAGCTTCCCCCAGGGGTTCCAGGGGCAGCCAAGGCTGAGAACCACTGTCCTAATGGGTAAATACAGCGGAGTTGAGCCTTCATCACCGCGTATGTGGGTGGAGATGGGCCCTAAGTATAAAGGGGCATCACCCGGATCCTCAGCTGCCTGAAGGCTGGCTGTCTGTCCCCTGCTGGATCCGCAGGCCCTGTGCCACAGGTGGCTTTGGGGGGGCTCTCCTCACCTTGTCTTGGTCTTAGGACAAGACAGTCAAGGTTCTGTTCCGAAGGAGGCTCAGAAGGGCCAAAAACTGAACACAGGACTTTAAGAGCCTAAAGAAACTGCTGGTTTTTTTTTCACCACCATCAATAACATTTTCACTTGTAGTATTGCTTTGGACTGGATGACAATCCCTGAAGGCAGGGATTATTGCAAGCTCCCTGAGCCTCAGTTTCCTCCCTGGCGGGCCTGGAGCTGGGCCCAGGACTCCGCAGCTGGTGGTCTGAGTCCACGTGCCAGCCGGGCCTGCTTGCCGTGGCTCAGGCTCCAGGACGGCAGGCACACAAGCCCCTGGGCCCCTAATCCCCCACTTGGCCCACTGACTCCTGGGAGGCTGCAGCCAGGGAGGTGCTGAGTGGGCTAGGCACTTCCTTCATCCTAAGACTCAGAAGATGCTAGTTTCCATCCACTTGAAGGTTTCTCTATGTTGACTCAAACCCATGCCTTAAATAAGTAAGAAGACAGCCTCCTCAGTTCCTCCCCAATTCTTTCTTTGGTAGGAAAGTAGAAATTGCATTTGCTATTTTAACCATTTTTTTGATAAACAATTCAGTGGCATTAAGGACATTTCCTAAACTCTTCAAGGAAGGCTCCTAAGTCTTACTATGACCAGAATGTTCTTTCCCCATTAGCAAGACTCTTTTACTGGCCCTATTTTTTTCTACTTTAATTATTTCTAATTCACTTTAAATGGATCCTTTAATTCATTTTCCCATTTAACTTAAAAATAAAACAAATCCCTGTGTTCATCAGAGAGCAGTTGTGAATTCATAAAATGGACACTTGCCATAGGCATTAAAGTGGGTGTGTCTATCCTGGAGATGCAGACAGTTTACTTACATAAATGCAGGCAAAACATTTTGCTCAGGGATTCTGATTCCATACGTATCAGAGTCTAGGCTATGAAATGTCTTTCCCCTGAAATAATGATGACTGTAATAGCTACCATTTACTGGAGCTTAACAGGCAATTCGCAAAGCTCACTTAATTATCACAATAGCTCTGAGATAGATATTATCACACCCATTATATAGGTAAGGAAATGGTGGCTCACTGCGATTAAGTGACTTGCCGAGGATCACGCATGCGGCAAATGACGGAGCGGGGATTTACACTCAGATGCATGCCCACATCTTTCTCCTGGTCTCCCTCAACTGCGTTCTATTTTTGAATCCCCAGGGGCCCATGTAGCTGCACTGTCTCCCGAGTGAACCAACAAACACTGCCTTAAAACTCTACCAAAAAGTTAAGAAAGGTGACGAGGTATCCAAGGCGGCAGCTGTATGCTGCCTCTGGCAGGCAGGCTCCGGAGAAGAAAGAAGGGTTGGAAGGAGGAGCAAACGGAGAAGGAGGCTGAGAGGTCTCTTCCCTCTAGATGGCTGAACTCGAGAACCCCGGAGCTCACTTGTCCACTCTGTGGTCGGTCACAGAGCAGGCTGGGGGCACGGCTGGAAAGGGCAGAGGGATCCCAGAACTCAGTCCTCAGGCTGCCAGAGTGCCCGCTGGGCACCAGCACTGAGAATGCTGAGTCCCACTTCCTGGAGCTGTGAGGAGGCCTTCAGGTGGCGGGTGGCCAGTGACGAATGCACAGGACGTGCTCATCGCGAGATATTTCTTGCAAGTCACCGCCCCACCCCTGGCAATCCCCTGGTGTGTGCACCTACACACATGCGTGTGCAGACGTACACACACCCTACACCGTTCACTGGAGGGATGCGCCCAAGCCGTGCGACTCCTCTCTGCAAACGGGTGACAGCCGCTAAAGAAACCAGCGTGTCCTCGGGGGCACAGTCCCGGAGGCACCCCTCAAATCCGAGCAAAGCACGCGAGCACCCGCCTGGACAGCCTCCAGTGGAAGTGGGGGCCCAGGCTGGGCCCAGCATCACCCCAGAGGGCAGCGCTGGAGGCTGCGTCGGGGGACGTCCCTGCCAGGGTGAGACAGGCGGCTGCGAAGGAGGGTGGTGGGAGAGGGACCAGGACAGGCCGGGCGCGAGCTGCCAGAGGAGATGCAGTTGGTTCTGCAGGCTTGACAGCTGTCACGCGGAAACAGCATCTGGCCTAACGGCCTCTCGAGCGGAGCATCTTCGCGTGGCGGTGGTGAGCGCCGGAAATCCACGGCCCGCTTGCAGCGCTGGCTGTGAGTGGGTGTGGGCGTGCAGGTGGGCGGGCGTGCACTGCGGGCGGGCGGGCTGCCTCAGGCTCCTCTCCCCGCAGCCCAGCCTCTCCCCATCAGGCCGCACCTACCGTGAAAAAGGCCCAAACCTGCCATCTCCGGAGGAGACAGGCGGGTCATTAGTGGGGCACTGATGGGCTGTAACACTCTCTTGCATTCCCATTAAACAAATACTAAACTGCTAATTGCCAAACTAGATCTCCACCACTCTGACCGAGCAGGGGAAGGGTTTATAATTACCAAGTGTGAAACGCGCAGCCTGTAAATAACCGCCTCATCTGTCCTAATACGGGCTGATATTGATGGGCATGAAATAAACATCAGGACCAAATGGAAAAATCACCCGCATCTCCTGTGGCCGATGCAATCTCGAATGGTGACAAGCGTGGCTGCCGTCGCCGGCTCGGGGAGGGAAGAGGGGAGAGCGGACTTGGACGGGGTCGGAGAGTCTAGGTTCCAAACCCGATTTTCTGTCCCTTGGGCTTTCAGCATCTTCTTTCAGCCTGGAGGACAGGCTGTGATCTGATGATGGGATAAAAGGCTCGCCTGCACCCCGGGAATGCCCAGGCCCAGGACCCTCTGCGACAGGCACGTTCTGCCCTGCTCTCCTGAACAGACTGGCTGGCGAGGATGGAGAATCGGGGAGACAGAGAGTTTTGCCAAGGTGACATGTGTATTCACGAACCAGTGTCTATCAAGGCTATCCTATCTGGCCGATGCCAACAGTTGGTCGCAATGCATGGATGAAGAGAACTGGGGTTTAAAATCACCTCTAGGCCTCATGTCACGCTACCATTGGGATGGCAGGGAGACAAGTCTGAAAGGGAAAGTGTTAGCTGCTCAGTCATGTTTGACTCTTTGCAGCCCTCATGGACTGTAGCCTGCCAGGCTCCTCTGTCCATGGGATTCTCCAGGCAATAATACTGGGGTGGGTTGCCATTCCTTTCTCCAGGGGATCTTCCCAACCCAGGGATCAAACCTGGGTTTGGTTCTTTATCATCTGAGCCACACAGGAAGCCCATGGATGGGTCTATCAGATTGCAAAGACCTCCCTTCCCTCGACTGCACCTGAGGAGGCGGAGATGACCTGCCAGAGGTCACAGAAATGGTCTCCCCTTCACTCTCCACCAGCCTGTGATTCTGAGGGATTCAGTGAAAGACTGAAGCCAAAGACAGAGGTTCCCTTGGTCTCAGAATTAGTCTTGGGAATTAAAAGTGACTGGTAGTCCCTGCTCCCCTCCCCACTTGGAGCAGGCATCCGTTCTCCAGGGCTCCTCTGAACCCTTTTTGGAGCTTCAAAGACTCTCAGCATCTCCATCCAATCAATCCCTTGGTCGGATTCAGGAACAGCAGCACTTGAGGCCTGACACAGCAGCTCCCTCTGACCGGAAGCCCAGCTGTGGCACACAGAAGAATCCTGCCAACCACACGGCTTCAGGCAGCTGCATCAGGGCACCAAGCAGCACCCAGCCCAAAGCTTCCTAATGGAGCTCAAGGGTGTCTCCAGAAGCTCTTCCCCTCTGGGCCACACGAGAGCCAGTCTCCTGGGCACCCTGGCCCTGAAGTCGCCCCCAGGGTCCTGGGCCAAAGACCCCATCAACCGTCAGCATAAGGAAGGAAGGCCTGAACTACAGACACTTTTTAAAGGACTTCTACACTGTCACTTTTAAATTCCCAAAGCATCCTCAACAGCTAACAGAACGCTACCGAGAACAAGGTTCAGGTGCGGCCACAAAGGCGAAAGGACCTGTTCACTCAGCAAGGTTACTTTCTGTTCAGAAAGGATCGTAAATATCCAAGCTGGAAAGGTCCAGCACCGTCATTCTGCAGAGGGACAAAGTGGCTCTCAGTGATGCTGGGGCTGGGGGGGTCCAAAAAGCCTGGTGGGGATCAGGAGTCCTGAGTTTACACACGAACCCAGCACGCCCACCTCTGAATGTCCCAGGCAGGGCCTCTGGAGGCTCAGTCTCCCTGCATGAAAAGGGCTGATGATCACCCCAGCCCCAAGAAGCAGAAAGCAATGTAACACATGGGGAAGCAGTCAGGTTGGTGGTAAATTGTGTCCCTTGCTGTGGCCAGTACTCGGCACGCACAGCACCTCAACAAGGATCTGAGGGCCGGATAACAAAAGGAGGAAGAGGCTTCG
>SJYC01034085.1:0-26451 GCA_006408675.1 Madoqua kirkii | reverse complement strand
TGTGGCAGAGGGAGAGGGTGGGATGATTTGAGAGAATGGCTTTGAAACATGTATAATATCATATAAGAAATGAGTCACCAGTCTAGGTTCGATGCGGGATACAGGATGCTTAGGGCTGGTGCATCTTCCTCAGATGGTCTGAAACCCAGTTGGTTATGCTTGGCTTTCTCTTGTCTTTGGAAACATCGTGGTGTTTTTCCTGGGTGTGGTGCTAGCATCCTTTTGTTTCTTTTCTTCTCTTTCTGTCTCTTTTCTCCTCCTTTCCCTGCCCTCTCCCTCCCTCCCTTCCTTCCATCAGCTCACCTACTTGTAAATTTTTTTCACATATGAGTTATGATTAAGTTCCATATTTTGTGATCAAATAGGACATTCTTCACTTCAACTCCTCAGCTGTAGGTAGGGAATACATCTTATCACTGTGTATAATACCATGGAAATTCTTCTTGATGTCATAAATAATACATATAAATCTATATAAAAAGCCACACTTCCAAATAAGTTAAGATTGTGTTAGCTTATATGCAACATTCTGGTTCTTCATTTTTCTAGTAATCTAGGAAAATCTTTCATTTGTCTAATATCGGATGCTGGCTTTGCCAATTTGGATGCTAATTACAGCCCTTGTTAGTGTTCAGTACTTAGTAGTAGGAAGCCTCTCCATTCTGTCTCTGCACACACACACACACACACACACACACACAGACACACAAAGATGCAGAATTAGTACAGCATCACAAACATAGAAGCTATATCTAAAATATATACATAAAATAGATATGTATAAAAAATATAAAATATGTAATTGACTAAAGTAAATGGCAATTGTATTAATTTAAAAAATCACCTATTTAAAAATAATCTGTTTTAAAATATTTGTTGGTTAAACTGAAAATATGTTGTCTATTCTATAGCTTAAGAAAGAAATTCAGTTCAGTTCAGTTCAGTCACTCAGTGATGTCCGATTCTTTGTGACCCCAAGAATCACAGCACACCAGGCCTCTCTGTCCATCACCAGCTCCAGGAGTTCACTTAGACTCACATTTGTCGAGTCTATGATGCCATCCAGCAAACTCATCCTCTGTTGTCCCCTCTTCCTCCTTCCCCCAACCCCTCCCAGCATCAGAGTCTTTTCCAATGAGTTAACTCTTCCCATGAGGTGGCCAAAGTACTGGAGTTTGTGCTTTAGCGTTATTCCTTTCAAAGAAATCCCAGGGTTGATCTCCTTCAGAATGGACTGGTTGGATCTCCTTGCAGTCCAAGGGACTCTCAAGAGTCTTCTCCAACACCATAGTTCAAAAGCATCAATACTTCGGCGCTCAGCGTTCTTCACAGTCCAACTCTGACATCCATACATGACCACTGCAAAAACCATAGCCTTGACTAGACGGACCTTAGTCTGCAAAGTAATGTCTCTGCTTTTGAATATGCTCTCTAGGTTGCTCATAACTATTCTTCCAAGGAGTAAGCGTCTTTTCATTTCATGGCTTCAATCACCATCTGCAGTGATTTTGGAGCCCCCCAAAATAAAGTCTGACACTGTTTCCACTGTTTTGCCATCTAATTCCCATGAAGTGATGGGACCAGATGCCATGATCTTCGTTTTCTAAATGTTGAGCTTTAAGCCAACTTTTTCGCTTTCCTCTTTCACTTTCATCAAGAGGCTTTTTAGTTCCTCCTCACTTTCTGTTATAAGGATGGTGTCATCTGCATATCTGAGGTTATTGACATTTCTCCCGGCAATCTTGATTCCAGCTTGTGTTTCCTCCAGTCCAGCATTTCTCATGATGTAATCTGCATAGAAGTTAAATAAGCAGGGTGACAATATACAGCCTTGACATACTCCTTTTCCTATTTGGAACCAGTCTGCTGTTCCATGTCCAGTCTAACTGTTGCTTCCCGACCTGCATACAGATTTCTCAAGAGGCAGGTTAGGTGGTCTGGTATTCCCATCTCTTTCAGAATTTTCCACAGTTTATTGTGTTCCACACAGTCAAAGGCTTTGGTATAGTCAATAGAGCAGAAACAGATGTTTTTCTGGAACTCTTTTGCTTTTCCCATGATCCAAAGTCAAAGGCTTTGGCATAGTCAATAAAGCAGAAATAGATGATTTTCTGGAACTCTCTTGCTTTTTCCATGATCCAGCGGATGTTGGCAATTTGATCTCTGGTTCCTCTGCCTTTTCTAAAACCAGCTTGAACATCAGGGAGTTCACGGTTCACGTATTGCTGAAGCCTGGCTTGGAGAATTTTGAGCATTACTTTACTAGCATGTGAGATGAGTGCAATTGTGCGGTAGTTTGAGCATTCTTTGGCATTGCTCAAACTGACCTTTTCCAGTCCTGTGGCCACTGCTGAGTTTTCCAATTAAGACACGTTAACTCCTGGGCGGCATCTTGGCTTACAAGGAGCACTATCGAGCTGCCACCCATCGTCACGGCCGCCTCAGAGAGTCGGTCAGGAGAGACGTCTAACGTTGCTCATTGTCCTGGAGGCCTCTCCTCTTTCCCTGCTGCCGATGCCAAGGGAAATTAAAACTAGCAGAGAGACTGGCTTTACTTGAGCAAGCAGGACCAAGGATGAAACAACCTGCCTGGGCTGGTCGCTTTCTCAAACGTCCGCCCAGCCCTCCCCGCCACACACATGGCCCCACCATGAGGGTTCAAGAGGATGGAAAACCAGCCAAGACAGACAGACAGGCAGGCTGGCACGAGACGGCTTCTGCCAGTGGCCACCGAGCCTTCACCAGGCAGCGCTCTTCCACTTCCAAGTTCTGCGGGAAGAAGAACTTGCTGAGGGTCTCTCACCCTCTGGACCCGAGTCTGAAGCTCAAGGCTAGTCCTGACCCGCGACATTCTGCCCCTGGAGACGAGCTACCCGGTGACAAGCCCTCCTGAGGCTCAAGCTTCCATCCTAGGCCAGTTACAGTCCCCACAGGCAGGCAGCCCCCCACTAGAAAGAAATGAGTCTGTCAGAGGCAGCGGGGCTACCTTTAGAATTCATTCCTTCATTTTTCAAATTCATTCAATCAACACATATTTATGTATGTGTGTAAGCATATCATAAAAGGCACAATGATTCTAAAATGAGGAAGACCTGACTCCTGAGGGTCCGGAGGTCTGCACATGTAAGGGGAGCTCTAAGGGAGGTGCAGCCCCCCCAGGGCGTGCACAGACTTTCTGTAGTCTTTAATCATTCATTCCTGCCCTCCGGGGTTCTGAAAACTCGAGTGAGAACACGCTCGCGTGCCCAGAGGAGACAGACGGCTTGTGATGGAAACGGGAGGACCGCATTCAGGGTAAGAGGCCTGATGGGCTGGTGCTGGAGCCGCTGACCTGGGGAGACATCGAAGTCAGAGCAGCAGGGCAGGGAGACGGGTGAGGACCTGGGCCAGGTGAGCCGCGGAGGGGCGGGGCCTCGGGCTGGGCTCTCCTGGAAGGACCCAGAAGGTGCAGAGTACCATCAGGAGGCCGCCCACCCTTGGGCTTGGCTGAAACCAACCTCTCTCAACAGACTGCAAAGAGACCCCAGTGCTGGCTGAGGGCTCAGGAGCTTAACCCTCTCCCACAGTCACAGGGTGGTTCAGAGGCATAGCTGGGGGTTAGAAGACTGCATTGGCTCCAGGAAACGCCGTCTCCCTGACCTGAGAACAAGGCAGACAGGAATCTGCCTCCTCAAGGCACCCCAGACCCAAGGAGCATCCCTTGTGGAGAAAGGACACCGTTCTGAGCTGACAAGAACTGGAGCCTCGTGGCTGGGAACGCCAAAGAGTCTCACCCCAGGGCACGCACAGGAAGCACAGAGGGCTACTCCTGCTCAACGAACCCTTCCTCTGTCTCTGAGGGGGCAGGAAATGGGACAGGGGTGAGTGGATCACATCTCCACTCTGCATTCTAGTCACTTCCGGTTCTGTTAACTTGCATTCCTTGCTCCGGACCAGCACTCTCGCGTCTGCACGACCAGGGTGTGTTCCCACTGGAGGGGATGTTCCCTGACAGCAAGGCTGTGTCTTCTCCACCTTCCAGATCATCCTCCTTGCTGGATGAATGACAAGTACATCTCCACTGCACTTCCAGGGAAGTGAGATTGGAGAAAGGCAGAAGCAGGTGAGAGCTGACCTGGGGATTTAAATTGCCTGCTTCTCATCCCAGTTCATGTGCTGAAGGTTAATGCCAGAGAAGAATGCAATGTGTCATAAACCTATTTCTTCCAGGTTATTTACAGATGCATGTACCTGCCCCAGCCGGCTCAAGCAGCTTCAGAGCTTGTGTGATTGTTAAAACTGAGAATCAGGTGGAGAGCTCAGTTAGTATTTAGAACCTCACACCAGTGGAGCCAGGGCTGATTAGCATCTTTCTATTTAGGGTAGTAAAAACTGAGAGGGCCTTGTGGGGATGGAAGGGCTTCCCTGGTGGCTCAGAGGTTAAAGCATCTGCCTGCAATGTGGGAGACCTGGGTTCGATCCCTGGGTCAGGAAGATCCCCTGGAGAAGGAAATGGCAACCCACTCCATTATTCTTGCCTGGAGAATCCCATGGATGGAGGAGACTGGTGGGCTACAGTCCACAGGGTGACAAAGAGTCAGACACGACTGAGTGACTTCACTTCACTTGTGGGGATGGAGTCAACATTCCCAACAACACCCTCCTGCCATGCCAGCTAATCAGGAGCATTCTCCACACCCACGACCATCCACACCAGCTCCTGAAGATGCCAAGAGGAAACCCTACCACCCAAGAAGCTGCAAGTCCATCCTATGGACTGTAGCCCATAGGATTCTCCAGTGTAATAATCAGTGGACAATCCAGAAAGAGACAGATACTATATGATATCACTGATGTGAAAGCGGCCCAGTTGTGTCTGACTCTTTGCGACCCCATGGACTATACAGCCCATGGGATTCTCCAGGCCAGAATACTGGAGTGGGTAGCCTTTCTCTTCTCCAGGGCATCTTCCCAACCCAGGGATCAAACCCAGGTCTCCCGCATTGCAGGCGGATTCTTTACCAGCTGAGCCACCAGGGAAACTTAAAGTCACTTACATGTGGCATCTGAAATACGGCACAAATGGACCTGTCTGTGAAACAGAAACAGCCTCGCAGACACAGAGAACAGACCTGCAGTTGCTGAGGCAGGTGGGGGGCAGGGGAAGATGGCCTGGGAGTCAACTGGTGGGCTACAGTCCACAGGGTGACAAAGAGTCAGACACGACTGAGTGACTTCACTTCACTTGTGGGGATGGAGTCAACATTCCCAACAACACCCTCCTGCCATGCCAGCTAATCAGGAGCATTCTCCACACCCACGACCATCCACACCAGCTCCTGAAGATGCCAAGAGGAAACCCTACCACCCAAGAAGCTGCAAGTCCATCCTATGGACTGTAGCCCATAGGATTCTCCAGTGTAATAATCAGTGGACAATCCAGAAAGAGACAGATACTATATGATATCACTGATGTGAAAGCGGCCCAGTTGTGTCTGACTCTTTGCGACCCCATGGACTATACAGCCCATGGGATTCTCCAGGCCAGAATACTGGAGTGGGTAGCCTTTCCCTTCTCCAGGGGATCTTCCCAACCCAGGGATCAAACCCAGGTCTCCCGCATTGCAGGCGGACTCTTTACCAGCTGAGCCACCAGGGAAACTTAAAGTCACTTACATGTGGCATCTGAAATACGGCACAAATGGACCTGTCTGTGAAACAGAAACAGCCTCGCAGACACAGAGAACAGACCTGCAGTTGCTGAGGCAGGTGGGGGGCAGGGGAAGATGGCCTGGGAGTCTGGGATTCGCAGATGCAAATTACTGTATGTAAAATGAATAACCAGAAAGGGCCTACTGCCTGGACAGGAAACTACTGGCTGGCTAAAAAAGTTCGTGTGGGTTTTCCCATATCATACAGAAAAACTCCAATGAACTTTTTGGCCAACCCAATATAGTCAATATCCTGTGATAAGCCATCATGGTAAAGAATGTAGAAAATGATGTGTACATAAATATAACTGAATCTCTTTGCTGTACAGAAGTTACAATACTGTACATCAACCACGCGTGCATGCTTAGTCACTCAAGTTGTGTCTGACTCTTTGCGACACTATGGACTGTAGCCCAGCAGGTTCCTCTGTCCATAGGATTCTCCAGGCAAGAAGACTGGGGTAGACTGCCAGACCCTCTTCCAGGGGATCTTCCCAACCCAGGGATCAAACCTACGTCTCACTATGTCTCCTGCAGGTGGATTCTTTACCACGAGTGCCACCTGGGAAGCCTGAATCAACCATACTTCAGTAAAAAGAATAATCAGGGGACAATCAGCCAATACATGGCAAGCCCAGCACGGGTCACCAAGGCCCCACTCCGGCCTTCCATGCCCCAGGTGGGCAGGTAAACTGAAACAAGACTTGCAAAACCAAAGGACAAAAACAGCGGTTTATCACAGCAAAAAGACGGGCAGGCACAGAGGGATGTAGACGTCACCGTTTAGCCAACTCTTCAAGCACCACTTTCCAGCAGCAGATGGAATGAAGCCAGGTCCTGAGGGATGGGAAAGTTTAGGAAAGCCAGAGAAGACCCTGGGAAAGCGTTGGCATCACCAAGGAGGGTGGGGGGTGGGACAACAACGAGTTATCACTGGCGGGACCTCGTTTGGTTGGAAATGCCGCAGGTCTGGAGCTGAAGGAGCGGAAGGAAGCTGGGCACCCCCAGAGCACTGGGCTTTCCCACATCACGTCCATGTCTGTGAGCCGCACCTCTGCCTCTGGAGGTGCAACACCGCCGGGACACAGCCTCCTGCAGAAGCCTCCCCCTCGCTCCTCCTTTCCGCTGGAGAGAGAAATCTTTAAGAGAAACACTGTCCAGATGGCTGAAATTTCCCCCTTGCTAGCCCCATTCAGTTATTCATCAGAACGCTTCAGCGAGGCTGCTTGTAGACTTCCACATGAAATGGTAATACCAAGCACTTCCAACTCATCTCCCCGGCCGACTTCAAATGTCAGCTCCTTAATCCTCAGCCCCCCTCGAGAAGTAAGCGATATGCCCCATCTCTCAGACTGGGAAGGCAGAGGCTGGGCTGCAGAGAAGCCCGGTCAATTTCTGCAATGACTGATGCCAACCAGACCCGTGCGTCCTCTCACTCAGACCGCAGGCACTGTGTCCTACCGCAGACGACGCTGTGCTGAGGATTCAGTGCCGAAGGCCTCCTCTCCCAGGAGGCTCGCTCCCATCAGCAGGTGCCCCCGTCTCCTGGCCCCTATTCCCCGCTCCCCAGGCCTGCTGGGCTCCTCAGCAGATCTGTGTGAGCTGCGTTCTCAGTCCCCACGTCATGTCAAATTCCACGCATCTGATCCCACTTGGAATTAAAACATCACCTTCTGGGACAAAATACAAGCTTTGAGGAAGGTCTTCTAAACAAGAGGACTCATGTCCTGTGGTGTGGCTTTGCTTTTCCTCTTCCTGAAGGAAACACTCCTGGACTTCTTCACAGCTGGTATCAAACTTTTCAAGACCCACTGAGGACCCCAAACATTAGCCGTCAGATGAACGGTGCGTTCATCATTTCAAAATGAGATTTAGGGCTCCTGTCATTTGAGTCGTCACTTTATTAGTCATTCATGTAGCAAATGGATTGATTTTCTCGGGAGCAGAATGAGGAAGAATGTGCTGTCACTGTGGATCGCTGAGTTTCTGCACAGAAGGCGGACAGGTCCACGAGGGCGTACGGACAGCGCACGTGGGGTGGTTTTCTTCTGTGCTGGCCCCTGGGGCTTCCAAACACAGCCCCTGCTAACCTGCAGCAAGAGGTCCAAATTTCCTGCTGACTGCATGCCCCATTCCACACCTTCACTAACTCATAAACGACCCTGACCCCGGATCCTGCATCAGCGGGCTTGGTCCAGTGCTTAACACACAGCAAAGACAAAATAAAATACAACTTCCATCTCATTGCCTGATCAACAAACACACCAGAGTGGACACCAAAATGGTCACTGTCCCCTTCAAAGAACTTAGCATGAAAAGCCCTGCTTATTCACTAAGACTTCAAATGTATTTTTGAGATTTGGGTGGGGGGGTGGTGAGGGGTGGGGTAGGAATTCCCTTCCAGGCATTTCCCAACTCACGCAAGACAACTAGTCTTATTATTTTATAGTCCTGCTGAGTTCTGGTCCAAAAACAGCATAATCAATCTTGGCCACAAGTTACTTGGAGCTGAGGCTGGTGACAGTTTCCAAAAATCACATCTACTTTCAAAGGCCAAAGATTTATCACCAGTGAGTATATTCAGAAGAAAATGCCACAGAGTTTGAGTGGGAGTTCACAGTGAAAGCTTTGAAAATGTTCAGAGCAAAGGCAAGATATTTGGAATAAGTACACAGACTCCCACTTTGAAGAGGACACATTGCATTTGTGGAAAAAGCGCTGGTCTTAATGCTTCCAAGTCATTGTAGGAGGAGAGGGGGTGGGGAGAAATGTAGACAGAGTGAGACAGAGACGGACAGAGAGGGACACACAGAGAGAGACAGGGACAGATGGGTGACAGAGAGAGACTGGGGGAGGCCCACTCATCATAAAAGGATCCTGGGGGTGAAACGAAGAAAAATCAGAAAGGATTTTGCATAGCCCGATACCAAATGAGTTACATATTCAACTGCAAAAAACATTCACCATCTCAGTGCACAGCAACACGGGCTGTGAGAATGCCTTTCTCAAGTACCGGGGGGACGTCTGGGCTGGACCCACCCTTGCTTGAAAATTACTCTAGAGCCGCACCTGGCTCCCAGCACACACCTTTCCATGCATTTTGAGCTGTGAGACATCTGCCTTCCCGCCCCACCGCCCAGGCAAACCCCTGTGCCCTGTATCCTGTCCACAGAGAAGGGTGTGGGGTAGTTTCCCCTCAATAGGCTTGACAACCACACTCCAGCTCTGCTCAACTGGAATCCAACAGGCTGCACATGTCCAGATGTTCAAACAGCTCAAGAAAGCCCTCAGACCACAAGGCTCCTCCTGCGGGCATCCTTCTCCCCTCTCCCCACTCCGGGCTCCCGGTGCAAAAGAGCTGCTCCCTGGGGTGGGCAAGCCGACCCCACACCCCCCTAGAACTGCAGAGAGAGCCTGCGGGCAATGGCAGAACAGTGCTGAGCTGCTCTGGATGCATCTGGAAAATGAAGGAGGCCACCAGCCACCTTCATCACGTCTCTCTGAGTACGGACACACACGGAAAATTACGGACTCCTCTCATCTACCAAATGAACCGTAATACCACACACGTTTTTCCCACCCGCCGCCGCCGGCTGCCCAACACCAAGGAGACAGAACACCTTTCAAAGGTGGAAACGGGGACTCAGGACGTGGCAACCCGCCCCGCCAGGGTCTCACCCAGGACAGACCCAGGTGGGGTTGTCTCCGAAGAAAACATCGAACTTTTCCCGGCCACGGTGCTATCTGAGGCTCGCCCAGCGTCCTTTTTTGTGAACGCCCGCTGGGTACATGTGGTGATAAGACGAGTATTACATGATGATGCTTCCTCAGGCATGAAAGTCTATTTTAAAGAGAGTCTGGAGGAGGGGAGGGGCCCAGCAGCGGGAAGAGGGGCGGTGGTGCTGAGGAAGGGAGGGTAAAAGGAAGGCTCCTTTACTTTGCAAGTCTCAGCAACAGAAAAAAACTGTGCCTTCCTGCAAAGCAAACACTTATTACGGTTTCTCTGCTTGCAGAGAAAGAAACCCACAGGTACGAGAATTTCAGAGAAATGGATCCGATTTCCTGATCTGCTTCCCTCACGTCGTCCTCTCACCCCAACTTCTGGGCTAACTTGGATAAATGCACAACACCCCACCAACCGTACCCAACAGGCATGACACAAATCTTCACCCTCAATTTCATTCTGAAATTTCACCTTCCATTTCCTTCCCTCCCAGGTAGAGTAAGCAGCACAGAAGCTACAAAGCCAGGCGCACACGGAGCTCTGGCAAGGCAGCCTTTTGGGACGCAAGGGGTGTCTGCAAAGACGGTTAACTCTGTTCATCTGCCCAGCCGAATTTGGAAGCCCCCTCCCCTGTTCATTCAACAGCAGAGCGCAGCCTCCCCTGTGACCCCTCGCCTGCAGACCCCCGCTTCCAGGCTCTCTCCAGGCACCACGGGTTCTGCGCCTTTCGCTGTGACCTTCCCTGATCCTTCCCTTCATCCCTCCACCATGAGCCTGCAGGCTGTCCTCACCCTGCACCGTCACCTCCCCATGCTCCTCCTCTGGGCTCTCCCTCGAGAGAGGACGTGGTTTCCACACTCGCCACCTCTCTGGGGTCCCATCCCGTGCCCATCCCCAGAGCACTAGCCTCTCTGCTCGCCTTCGGTTTTCCTGCCATGCAAATATTCTGGTACCCCAAACCCAACAAGCTAATGCACGCGGACGTGCCTTCCCCCCAGACTCCATCTCCACCAGTGGGCCACCGTCGTCCATGGGCTGAAAGCTTCATCCCTCACCGACCCCTCCCTCTGAAGCTACCCTGCCCCCCTCTGTCTTCCCGTCCTTTGAGACAACCTTCGCCCCACCGTCTCTCACCTCCTCTACATCCCTCTCAGCTTCCGGGCCTTTCACTGGAAGTCTGGACCACACGAAGGCTCCTCCCTGGGATCACTGACCACCCAGCTCCCCTGTCATCGGTTTCGGTCCGTGAAGCCGGCTTGCTTTCCCCAAAGGACCACTCTGGGCGAGCCCTGTGTCTGAGCATGCCAAGGAAGATGTTCCAGCACTCAGACCAGCTGGCCTCCACGCTGCCTGCCAGCCCCAGGTCTCTCTGACAGCCACGGATACGCGCCCTCCCTGAGGTGACTGGCTGATCACGCTCCTGGATCCCCTCTTGCTTATGGGGACACACCTCTGTCCAGACCGTACGGAGAGGGCAATGGAAGAAAGGCCACCACACAAGGACACCGTGAGCATGCGAGCGGACTGGGCCCAGGAGCCGCGTTCCAAGGCCACGATGGCAGGGCACAGGCTCGGGGGCTTTCAGCAGGGAGGCTGGACGAGAGGCTGGCGAGAGGAGGGGAAACTTCCAGGAAGCAGCAGGACCCAGCAGGCAACAACCTGGCCTCAAAACAAACCCTGGGGGAATGCAGAGGTCAGCGTCGTGGGAGTCTGAACACAAACCTCTCTCCCCAGCCAGGAGCACCTCGTGGACAGAAACCCCATCTTGCATCTTTTCTACTTTCACTTCTGAACAAGGGTTCATGGCTTTTTGACCAACTGGCAGATGAAGGGCAGCTCTGGGGACAAGACCTGGACCTGCACGGGGACTCTCACAACCTGGAGTCTCGCTAATGCACGGAGCAACCTTGGGCCAGAGGACAAACGTACCTGCCTAAACGGTGAAACGTTTATTTTTTAATACATGCGTTATACATATGTAGAAAAAGAGCCAATGAACAAAAAGAAGAACCTACACGTCATCACTGTTAACATTTTGGTGTTTATTCTTCTCAGCAAAATGCATTTGTGTCTGGGTGTAATGACATCTTTAATTTTTCAAACCAGGAATTACTGGGGAAAGAGCGTACTAAAGTTCTTTGCCAACTCCTCTTTGTCCTAAATTATTGAGATTTCCTCCCTAAGGGTGTATCACTATTTGGTAGCTGGAATGTAACAAAACTCCCAGCCAGTTGTCTTCGATTCCTTAGATTCACATCAGTCTCGAAGCCACCCCTGAACTGAGATTTATATGACAGCTTGGGAAAAGCCAGTTGGAAACAATCAATGGAACAGACGGAGACAGGCCCAGTGAATGTGCATGAATTCAAAGGAAAACTCCGTTGTAATAGGAACAAGATTCTAATCACTACACTAATTATAAAGAGGAGTAAATCACTGAAAAAAAAAAAAAGTTAAGGGTCTCCTACGAAACAAACAAAGCAATTAGTCATAAACAGAAGCTCAGGGTGTGGCAAGCAAGTCAGAGCCAGGACCCCAGCCACGAGCTGCACAACTGTCCCCCAGGACACACCAGGGCCCAGGGCAGGGGACAGGCCCCCCACAGCACACCAGTGTATACACACACACACACACACACACACACACACACACAGAGCCTCATCCGACCTTCTGACCATAGTAGTGACCGACCCCCCTCCAGTCAGGTTCTGTAAGACCCAGCTTTTCTGGATACCAGAATAATGACTAGGGACTTAATATATGACCGCACCACCTCCTTCACTCTCTTTCTCCATTCCTAGGTGGCCAACAAGACAATAATAACACGCTAATTCTCTTTACAATCGCCACACACCCAGCAGCAGGCTCGGCAACGCACACGGTGATCCAGCTCAGTCGTCACGCGCACCGTTTCAGGGGGCCACCATCTCAGGGAGCCACCATCTCCACTGGCAATGGAGGAACCTGGCCTAGAGTGGAGCCACTTGGCCAACTTCACGCTGCTTACAAAGGGCAGAGCCTTGATTTTAACCCTCGCGGTGGACTCTGCGCCCCCCACCCCCTCTTAAAGTCTGCACCATGTTGCCCCTAAACCAGGGACAGCGGACGCATGTCACCAGCCGTCCAGTGTGTGATGCCCAGTGGACGTGCAGAGTCAGCAAACGTTGCCTGCCGCTTCTCAGCCCTTGCCCTCTCCGCCACCCCACCCATCCTCTCTCCCCTGCATCTCCCGTCCAGAGGCCCTCGGACCCTCCAAGTCCAGGCAGCCTCCCCCGGATGCCTCCCATTCCTCAAAGAACGTCCCTGGAAACCCCACCACATGGGATGGCTGTGTCATAAGCGCAGGCCTTTTACTTGATTAATTGTAGGTGACTTACAATGTTGTGTTAATTTATGCTGTACAGCATAGCGATTTGGTTTCACACACACACACAATTCTTTTTTAATACTCCTTTCTGCTGTGGTTTATCTCAGGACAATCAGCGTAGTTCTCTGTGCGATACAGTGAGACCGCGTTGATTACCATCCTACGTATGAAAGCTTACATCTAGGGCAGGCCTTCTTGAGGGGTCCATAGATTATTTCCAAGCCTTTCCAGATCCATCTCATTGCCACGAGCCGACTCAGGCTCACCCTGGCAGCAATGAGAGGAGGGAATTGGCCCAGACCCGCGCCGCTCATGCAGTCACTCCAGAGAATGTTCCAGAGCACACCAGACTCTGCGTTAGTGCCTGGGACAGAGGGAGGCCAGGACTGAGGCTCAAGGGAGCTGGGAGCTGCCGAGGCGTCCCTGCCTCCGTGAGAGTGGACGAAGGCCTGGCCTGGGCCAGCGGGCAGAAGAGAGGCGGGTGGAGAAGGAGCCCGTCCTCATGAAGTGTCCCCACCTCAAGCCAGTCCAGACGAAAAGCAAGAGCTGCTGGCCAAGCGTGCGTGGAGTAAATGCAGAAAAGCCTGTTTGCTTTTGACAAGCCTGGCAAAGGAGTACAGCTCGGCCCAGCAAGACCCCCACGAGGTCCTCATCCAGCGGGTCCTCTAGACCCAGCAGTGGGCAACTCGGAGGCTAGCAGAGAGGTCAAGGGCTCGGGCCCCAGGGTCACAGAGACTCCGCTTCACACCTGATGCCGAGGGACCACAGAGTGACCCTGGGCAGGCAACAGAACGCGTTACCGAACTCTGACCCTCACTGAACAGAACGTTTTTAACAGGGGAGGAGGCGAGATTTAATGAGCTGGTGCCCGTACACAGTGGAAACACAGAGGAGCACTTAGCTTCTCATGTCGTTACTGGTGTTATTCATACATATCAATACTGGTTAAACTTTTCATTTAAAGGCCACCTGTGCACTGGTCCTTACTGACCACACTCAGCATCAGAAAGGGCAAGGCAGAGCTCTGCGTGAAGTCTGGGCCTCACACACACTGTCTACACCAGGCGGCCCTTCACCAACAAGTGGCTATTCTCCTCCTCCAGAGATCTGCCTCCTCTCAGCTCACCCACCTGCTCCTTGTCCTGCACCCAAAAGGCTCAGGAAGAGAAATAACGTGCAAAGTCAGCACTTCCTATAGAGCTGAAAAGAGATCTGAGGTATAGAGCTGCAGAGTTCCACCCTCTCCTGAACGTGACCTGGACCAGCTAACTGAACAGCCTTCCTGCCCACAGCCTCAGGCGATCTCTTAGTGGAAAGATTGCGGGGTTTAGCAGCTCGAGCTCCGGGTTCAGAGGACTACCTGGTAACTGAGTGACGTCAGACAAACCACCTCTCTGGCTTTCCGTCTCTAGCTTGTAACAGGGTGACAGCAACATGTCCTAAGGGATCAGAAGGGGACCACGTGGAGCAGACCGCACTTTCCCCAGACAGCCACATGCCTCCCCCACCCTACATGCTAGCTACAGTACGACCCTGACATGCCTCCTATCAAGAGACGAGGCCTGTATCCTCTTCCCTTCGGGTTAGGCGAGTTTGTAACTGACTTGTGTTCCAAGACTGTCAAAGCTGGGCCAGCAAAAGTGAGGTCACCTCTGCCTCACGGCCTGGAACACTTATCCTGAAGGCCTAAGCCACTCTATCAGGAGCTGAGACTGCCTTCAGCCTGCCATGATATGAGGAAGCACAGAGCGGGAGCCAGAGGGAGGCCAGACAGAGGGGGCTGAGGCCAGAGGAGGAGAGATGCTGGGCCAGCCCTCTACTGCCGCAGCCCCGAGAGATGCCTCCAGCCAGGACCATGCAGCCCAGCCCCTCCCAAATTCCTGATCCACAGAAACCACGAGAGATAATGTAATGATTGTTGTTTGAAGCCAGTAAGCTTTGGTATGATTTGTTATGCATCAATAGATAACTGGAACACCACGCATATGAAAACATGCTGTAAACTGATGGGTAAATATTAAGGACTGCTAATGCTCTAATAAGTTTTATGATCATTTCCTCTTCAAGTCTGCCCTTGATTTTGTCTTTGGAAAAACACGTGTGCTGGGGATGGGGTGAGGAGAACGCATACAGATTTGCCTTTAGCTTCTGAGAAATAAAAGCCCAATTGTCACCAAATGAGTGGTGTCAATATGCAAAATGACATCTCAATTCACCTGGAGGCATCATCCAGAAATGAAAAATCTACGAACTAATTAAAATGTGACTTGCAGCAGGAGGATTTCCCCCAGCAAAGCCAAGCTTAATTCTCTGCGCAGACCCTCACAACTCTAACCCTCTATGTTCCGCACAGGAGCTGGGCTCCCCAAGCAGTCCAGGAAGAAGCCCTCTTATCCACCCCCGGGAAGAAAGGAGGGACCTTGCAGGACCGAGAATGCAGAACCGGAGTCTGGCTTCCGCCCCCGAGCTCAGTACCCAGGTCAGGGGAAGGTCCCCCACCAACCACAGAACAAGTGTGCCCGGGGAGGCGGGTGCCTCGCTTTTCATAAACCGCAGCCTTCGTGTTCTCAACACAGCAGTTCCTGAGAGCAAATTGAGATCGTAAGGCTGTCAACGGCCTAGGCGCTCATCATCTTGACAGATACTTAGCTATTCATTTAAAAACAAGCGAGGGAACAAGCGTCAGCTGTATTTTTTAATTACTCCTGGATAGGACTGGGAATGCTTTGGCGTAATTGGGGTATTGAGTTTTTTTTCCCTTTGAAGGCCTTGTTGCAGCAAGAAAAATACTGTGTTTATTCTAATTAAAACCAACCCTTCTTTTAAACCATCGTAGCCATGGCAAGGCAGAGGACGACAGCTGTTTACTTTGCATCAGGCAACGGGGTGACGGTGGCCAGGGCTGACTGCTGAATGTGCACCTTTCTCCATGGATCTCTCTCACTTCCAGTCTCAGCTCTCGTTTATACAGTGGCTCTAATGTAACACGAGCTCGTCACTCCCACACCCTGCAAGCATCAGTCCAGTGGGGTATAACCCACCGTGGACCAATATTTCAGGGAGGAGAGTATGTCAGGGCACATGGTGTCCTAACTCATCACCGGCTTCCAGGGCTCAAACTGCCCATCTGACACCACCGTGGTTCCCAACCAACTGCATGTCAACGGGTCACCTGGGGCCCAAGAGACGGGTACAGACCCAGGCCACCCCCCTACAGAGCACAACTCTGGGGCAGGGCCCAGGAATCTGTGTTCTGGATCAATACAAGTCTAGGTGAAAAACACGGCCTTCAGACTCAGAAAGACCAAGTCTCAAACTCCATTCTCCTGAGCTTGCAGTCATGTAGGCTTGAGCGGGGCAGCCACATCCCTGCCCTGTCCCTAGGCAGCACCGCGGCCTCCCTGCCCCGCCAGGCACTAGGCTGCCACGGCCCCGTCCACTTCCTGCCACACACGGCCGCCTGACCAAAATCTGTTCCCTTCTTGCTCTGAAACTGGGACACTGCGGAACAGATTTTCCAAAGCCTGAGAACAACAAGCTTTCAGAAGACAGGCCGGGCAGGAGAAACAACAGTGCAGCGGGCGGATGGCAGCTCTCAGAGCGCTGGAAACAGCCACATCGCTCAGCTAACAGGGGCTTCCTTGGTAGCTCAGTGGTAAATCCACCTGCAAGGCAGGAGACCCGAGTTCAGTCCCTGGGACAGGAAGATCCTCTGGAAAAGGGAACGGCAGCCCACTCCAGTACTCCTGCCTGGAGAATCCCATGGACAGAGGAGCCTGGCGGGCTACAGTCCATGCAAAGAGTCGGACACGATTGAGAGACTAACACACTTAAGTTAATAGGAAAGGGGAGACAGCTGAACCTAGCCTCCAACAAAAGAAGTTGCACTCCTACAGCTGGCAGAGGGAGGATACAAAAGAAGCGGATTACGGTCCATATAAACAGCACCTCTAAAGCTTTCTGCTGCCCCACCCTGTTCAGGGTGGTGCTTTGTTCCTGCCCCCCATCTCTCGGGCTTGACTCAACCCCCAGCACAATATGGACGCCCAGGCCTGTCCTCCAGGGACAGACTGGGAGGCAGCTCACCTGTGCGCGGCCACGTGCAGCCGGACACCTCGGCTGGCCATGGCTGGGTCCGGCCACCTATGCCCAGTATCCGACAGGGCCCAGCAGCTCGCCTCCCTCGTGGCTCAAAACCATCAGGCTGTGGAGGGCAGCAGGGGCACTGTGGCCGAGAAAATGCTCTCACTGATAGCACTGGCACGTATCACTGTCTGTATCAATGAAAATGCTACCACTGATACATACCAGTGTATCAGCCCACTCATCAGCCTCAAGAATGGCTCAGCGGGGCTGGGAGGGCAGGCGGTCTGTAAACGGAGGGACAGGGGAATGGGCTGTCCACTCTGGGTCAGGGGAGTCATTCAGACCACCTGGCAGAAACAGTATAATTCCTGCATGTACCACATTGCCACGCAGGACGAGAGATCTCAGCCCCTGCGGACCTGCAGGATACGTGGCCCAGCTCGTGCTCGGGAGATGGGGCAGGAATTCCGGCACCCACCGGAGACTGACAGGCCGGCCCTCCCACACTCTACTCTGCTCCAGGAACCACCTGTATTCTGCCGGAATGACACCAGCGACAATAATTAAGCCCAGATCTCTGTGGATCATTCGCAGTGATAATTCCACCTTTGTAATTCAGCTTCAGATAAACCCCTTTTGTTCTGCCTTATAACACAGATTCTAGTATCATTCAAGTATATTAACTGGAGCCTATTACTGTCACAAAAAATGCTCCTGAGCCATAGCAAAAGACTCCCCAGACAAAACTTTATGTCATGTTAATCCAAGCTTTAATAACTATGAGGATATATAACTGTATTCTAATTGTGCTCTGCGTTCCCGCATACAAAAACAGAAGATATCAAAAATGACAGCGGCAGATCTCCTAGAATAAAAAAAGCATGAATTCCCCACTCAGGGTGCTGGGACGCTGGGGTGAAGGGATGTGTGTTTATATGGGGAGAGAAGCAAGCCGAGGCTTCTGAGGAGAGGGGAGGTTTTAGGGCTGGCACGGGGCCCCCAGAAACCAACATCACCCAAGGCTGAAGGCTGGGTCAGGGAAGACGCTGGGCAGTACCTATGGTGATGGGGTAGAGACAGGAGCAAAGTCAAGAGAACCAAGTCAAAGATGCCAAGGGGAAATTAAGGCTGAGGCTGCGTGGGGGGCTTCCCAAGACAGTGATGCCAACCCCCAGGTTGGTGACTTGGCTTGAACTCTAAGTCAGTGGCGACCTTAGCCAAGTCATTCCCATTCCCCAGGCCTCTCTCTCTGAACAGAGGTCATTTCGTCAGACCCGGATGACTCATCTCCCTTAAGTCCTCTCCCGGAGGCTCAGCAGGACCAGCTGACACAGCACAGCCCCCAGGGAGGGAGCTGTTCGGTCGCTCCTTTAACCGTCCTTTCCTCTACATGCCACAATTTACTCAGCTACCATACTCGTCTACCCTGTGTCTCCCTCCATTTGGATTCCAGTCTGCACAGGCTGAGATTATGTCTGTTCCGGTCACTGACAGGTCCCTGGTGCCCTGGGAGGTACCCGGCACACAGTGCATGCTCCAAGGGTGTCTGCCGAGGGGACACCACTACCAATCAGGAGTGTGGCCTGAGGTGAGATCCTTCAATCAGCGGAGACTCGGTCTCCTCAACTGCAGAAGGAAAAACACAGCTACTTCCTAGTGTCGCTGAGACGATTACGGGGCAGGCGCAAAAGCGCCCAGCACGGCAGCTGCCAGGACGGAGCACGTTGCTCTCCAGACAAACACGACCCCCTGCAGCTGAAGATGCAGTGCGCACTGTTCAGACCAGAGGCAGCAGTTTCGGCCTGCCCCTGTTCCCATGGTCATCGCGACGACCCTCCCTCCTTCTAGAACCGGCCGCTCTACTTCTCCAGCCCCCAACCCCACGCCAGGCCCACAGTCTGGCACCTTTTCTAGCACCAGAAAAGGCCCAACACAGCATCAGGCCCTTCAGGGCACCACTGTGCCACGGGCTTCTGGGCACGGGCGTCCAGAAGGCCGAAAAGAATCTGGGCAAAATATAAGATCGGGATGCTGTGTTTTGATGGGCCTCCTTCACGGCAGGTGGCAAGGATGAAACAGGACAGAGTGAGCACGCTTGGGAAGGAAGAGTTATTTCTCTCTGTTACTTCACCTCTCTGAGCCCTGGCTTCCTTATCTGTAAAACGGGGGACTATAATAACCCTCATGACCGGACCTCACGGGGTGATGGTGCAAACCTAACGTGCCGGAGGAGGCTCCTGCTACTTAGACAGCAATCAGAGGCAGAAGGCGAGGGGCCGAGCACTCCGTGCGGTTTGTGATGGAGATGTGACCTCAGAGCTAGCTCCGCGGCTCAGGCAAAGCACTCATCTTCTCCAAAGGGGTGGTGCCTTCTCTGCAGAAGGTGGACCCAGCTTTCTCTGCCCCGCCAGCCTCTTGATGCTAAGTGATGCTGGGACAGGTCCCCCACAGCCCGCCAATCACTTCAGTGCTCAAAGGTCCAGGGCATGACAACGCCCCCGTGGCTGGGAATAGCAGTGCCTACCTGCTCCCTGCGGTTTCGGCAGCTGACGAAGGTTTTATAATACTATTAACAGGCAGACTGGAAGATCCTTTCGCTATTAATACTTCTTCCCTCTGAGAACACAGAGAGTCAGCCAGTTCAAGACCAGATCCCGCCTAACTTAGGATCCTGAAAACCTTCATCAGGTGGATGGGATGGGGAACAGGAATCTCATCATACATGTTATGACTCAAAACGCGGGCAAAGCGCTGGTGCCGTCTGGGCTGGAGCTCTGCTTGGGAGCAGGCTGTGCCCAGCAAGCCGGCCTTGACCGAGGTCTGAACAGCCAGCCTCTTTATTGGTATCTGTGCTGCACTTAACAATCAAAGTAAAGGAAGCAGAAGGTGGCAAGTGAGGACATTGACTTCATTCATCTCTCTTCTGTTATGCTGTAGATCAACTATGCAGCCAGATTGTATCAGGAGACAAAACTGGGAATCCCCAGTGTGACAGGAATCTTCCCTTTCACCTTTCTTCTGAGAAGAGGCAAATGACAAAACCACCCCAAATGCCCAATTCCAAAAATTCTAAGGCAACAAACAGACAGAGTATGGAGGGGAAATGGCTGCTTTCCAAGTGTCCACGGTGCCCACCTGGTCTTGGGAGCCCACTGGCTGGTGCCTGGAAGTCCGATGGCCTGGATGAAATGAGAATCCAGGGTCCACCCTTTGGCACAGGAGCCTGAACCTCCTTGGCTCCAACAGGGACTACAGCGGGCTTCAGTCTGCAACCCACTGCGTGCTACCTCATCCCATCTTAATGAATTCTCAGCTCCCCAAAATGGAAAAACCAAGGAAAGTGAATGCAGGACAGAGATACTGCAAAAAAGAACCCAAAGGGACCACCCCCGCCCACCCAGAGGCTGGACTGGGGCATGTCAAGGGCAGGCATTCTCAGCTGCTGCCATGATGTCGTCAATGCCATCCCAAAGTCTGTTTTTCCTTGCCCATTGGGCACCGGCTGCCAGAGACTTAGATATCTATTTGAGAAGCCTCGGTATTGATTAGGTCAAATGCTACAAGGTTTTTCTTTCCTGATGTCTTGACCTTAGAGGGTCCCAGAAGGCTTGCCTAATATAGGAACGCTGCGGCTGAAATAGCTGTGGGGAAGAAAGACACTCGATAATTTACATTGTCCTGATTTCACTTGTTCAATCACCTCCAACGCTCATGCAGAATTTCACAAATCCTTCCCCTGTTTTTCACGGGGATTACTGAGACCTCGACAACAGGATGGATGCCTCGCTTTACTCGAGAAATACTGCTGAGAAATACAAATGAAGGACTGAAGCAATTCAGGACATTATAAATCAGAAACGATCTTTTTCATCTCCGTTAATATATGAACTCCAGGCGGCAAACCTGGTTTAAAAAAAAAAAGAAAAGAAAAGGCTTTAATCACAACAGGTTTAGGAGGTATCAGGAGCAAATTACAACACTAATACTGTCCTCAGAGAAAGAAAAATAAGTTTTAAAAGAGCAAAATGATGACTTTCAGAGCAGTGCTCATTTTCCTTAAGGTCGATGTTATAAATGCATCACCCATCCAGGGAGAAAAACTGAGGCAGAGACGACCAAGCTAGAGTGAACGCGAGGAAGAAGGCAAACTGTGGCCCCATGTTGCGATCGCTAGTTAGGTAGTGAAAACTTTGGAAAAAAAATCATCCTTCTCATCATCAAGGTGCTCCCCTCCTCCCCTAGAAAGCTCAGTGAATCCCGAATGGCACCTGAGGAGGCAGGCAGTGCGAGCAAGAACCATGAGCTCAGTCCTTCTCCTCCCAAAACACATACCTTCTCTGATGAACTCGAGCTCAAGTACACGCCCAGTTGACTCCCCCCACTCTCCCCAAAAAGCCCCCAGCTGGCCCAGATCCTCTGGGGGCCAGAGCTCTGCATCAGGAGCCCTGCTGTGCCTACACCCAGTCTACCCAGGGTCCACGATCAGCCACGCACGTTTAACCCAAGGCCAGCTGCCTCTGTGCCCCGAGCGTTCTCTAGGGCCGCTTCCCAGCACCTCAGCCAGTCTGAAAGTTACTTCCGACGCCAGGGTCAGTGTTCACTGGACTGCAGCTACATACGATGTGGTTTTCTAAGAGCCAACTTCCTGGAATCCCAGGGGTCCTTCACTGACTCATGCAGAATTTCACAAATCCTTCCCCTGTTTTTCACGGGGATTACTGAGACCTCGACAACAGGATGGATGCCTCGCTTTACTCGAGAAATACTGCTGAGAAATACAAATGAAGGACTGAAGCAATTCAGGACATTATAAATCAGAAACGATCTTTTTCATCTCCGTTAATATATGAACTCCAGGCGGCAAACCTGGTTTAAAAAAAAAAAGAAAAGAAAAGGCTTTAATCACAACAGGTTTAGGAGGTATCAGGAGCAAATTACAACACTAATACTGTCCTCAGAGAAAGAAAAATAAGTTTTAAAAGAGCAAAATGATGACTTTCAGAGCAGTGCTCATTTTCCTTAAGGTCGATGTTATAAATGCATCACCCATCCAGGGAGAAAAACTGAGGCAGAGACGACCAAGCTAGAGTGAACGCGAGGAAGAAGGCAAACTGTGGCCCCATGTTGCGATCGCTAGTTAGGTAGTGAAAACTTTGGAAAAAAAATCATCCTTCTCATCATCAAGGTGCTCCCCTCCTCCCCTAGAAAGCTCAGTGAATCCCGAATGCACCTGAGGAGGCAGGCAGTGCGAGCAAGAACCATGAGCTCAGTCCTTCTCCTCCCAAAACACATACCTTCTCTGATGAACTCGAGCTCAAGTACACGCCCAGTTGACTCCCCCCACTCTCCCCAAAAAGCCCCCAGCTGGCCCAGATCCTCTGGGGGCCAGAGCTCTGCATCAGGAGCCCTGCTGTGCCTACACCCAGTCTACCCAGGGTCCACGATCAGCCACGCACGTTTAACCCAAGGCCAGCTGCCTCTGTGCCCCGAGCGTTCTCTAGGGCCGCTTCCCAGCACCTCAGCCAGTCTGAAAGTTACTTCCGACGCCAGGGTCAGTGTTCACTGGACTGCAGCTACATACGATGTGGTTTTCTAAGAGCCAACTTCCTGGAATCCCAGGGGTCCTTCACTGGTTCCCTCCGTGACCCCCTTTCCTGTGCCTGCGTGTGCTCTGAGAGAGGCCCCAGCCAGAGCTGCAGATAAAGGAACTAGGAAGAAGCAGGTAACCCCCTGTGCAGCGGAATCAAAACAAACTGACCAGCGCGTGTGCCTGGGAGGGACACTCCTGCGGTGGGAGGGTTAAGCCCTTTATCCTGGCACCAGGGCTACCACAATCTGCGGGCAAAATGCCCACTAGGGGCGGGGAGGCGCCTCCCTCCCTGCCAGCCTCCCACCCGGACCCCCGGCCAGGTGCTCCTCGGCCGCTGCCAGCTCGCACCTTGGCGCCAAGGAGTCTGAGCCATTCTAAGTCACCAGTTCCAAGCACTAAGCTGCTGCCACTGGCTAAGGAAGGAAAAGAGGGGGACAAGAGCAAGCAAAGAACAAAAATAATCCCCCTCCAGAAGGTGTTTCAGCCACTCAGAACAATCTGGAAGCCTGGAGCTGGGAGAGGGAGCAACCAGAGTGTTCATCCAGGGTCCTTCTAGGATGTCCCCCCCTTTTACTCTATGGAAACACAGCGTCAGGGCAACCCACCAAGACCACGGTCACTTCTGGGCCTGGATATCCTGAAAGCCGAGCCACGACACTAGTCCAAATGCATCCCCTTTGGCAAGGATCATCTATTTGCTTTGGAGTCAGGACAGGCGTGCGAATCCAACCCAGCCTCTGCTCGCTCTGTGTTCACTGGCCTGTACTAAAGGCAACCGCAAACCCTTTCGGGATGACTGAGGGTGGTTTTCAAAGACAGAGGGCTACCTGCAGTGTGAGGAAAATTTTAAATAGCCCCCAATTCTCCAGGCTCTAATTAGAACATGTCTGCAGAACTCCTGCCAAACGAGATCTAAGAAACGGAAAATATGGCACGTGCCAAGGACAAGCGTCTTGGCCTGATGACCACCCCAAGACACTTGGCAGACTTCAGCGAGTTCCAACAACCGCAAACCCTTTCGGGATGACTGAGGGTGGTTTTCAAAGACAGAGGGCTACCTGCAGTGTGAGGAAAATTTTAAATAGCCCCCAATTCTCCAGGCTCTAATTAGAACATGTCTGCAGAACTCCTGCCAAACGAGATCTAAGAAACGGAAAATATGGCACGTGCCAAGGACAAGCGTCTTGGCCTGATGACCACCCCAAGACACTTGGCAGACTTCAGCGAGTTCCAACAACAGATCCACACAGGGCGGCAAAGGGAGAGGCCCCCAGGGTACCCAAAGGGAGGCCTGTTGCTGACATTCTAAGCAACGCTAGGAACTGGAGTCTATTGCATGCTGTTTCATGTACGTTATTTCACTCACATCTCTACCATGACCATTCCCGATTAAGCTCGATGGCCAGCTTTCTGCAAATGAGAAACTGAGGTTCCGGGAGATTAAATGGCTTTCCTGAGGAGAGCTCCAGGATCCATGACCTTTCTGCCATAGCTTGCTACCCTTCTTGTTTGCCAGAAGTGGAAGTTAAGAGGGCTTTTCCAAAAGAAGTTTTTACGTCTTTGCGTCTCCCATTTGATAAACTCAGGCGAACCTGAAGCAAATACCATTCGTTTCTAAGGTTCTGTCACCTGGACATCCCAAACACCCTTTCTTCTCCCTCCTGTTGACCCCAGTTCCTCATCCTTCAAACACCACGAAGAGTTGCAGCCTGCAGCACCCACCTGGGCTGCCACGCCAGGAGATACTTAGATTTATGAGCAAAGCCACCTGTCGCTTTAGTTCTTCTTTCTAAAGCCCTTCTCGGCAAAGGTTTGACCATCAGGAGAAGGGATGGTAACCACCTGTCCCAGGGCAGAGGTCAGTAGCCTCTGGGTGCCCTCTCCAGCTGGGTTAATTCCCCCGGTCCCCAAAGGTAAAGACACAACTAGGGCAGCAGAGGTGCGTGGCACCCAGGAGAAGAACCCATGACGCTGCAGTCAGTGTCCAGCTGTGCTCCGGGCACCCAGCGGCTCTCAGCTGAAGATGCTGCTGATCAGGGACCGGGATGGAGCTGCACGTGCTGGGGAGAGGTGACAGGAGAGAAACTCCAGGGCCACAGCTGATGGAGTCTCGCCAGATGTTCACAGCACGGTGGTCTGGGACAGCTGCTGAGCCATCCCAGCTGGCCACCCAGGACGGGCGCATACGGGGGCTCTGTGCACTGAGAGCCGGGCGGTGCAGGGGCCTCCCTGGCCAATTCAGACTTCCAGAGCCAGTGCTCAGCGTCCCAGAGCCACGTGGCTCAAGTTCAAGGGCCGCGCCCCCCCCCCCCCCGCCGCGGAGACTCCCCTCCTCCCCCATGCTGGCGCTCCCCTCTCCTGGGGACACACTCTCCCTTGAGAACTCTCATCAGGGCCCAATGCCAATGCCACACCCCGGGTTTCTCACGAACACGTGGAACTGGGAGGCCGGAAAGCCCTCCGAGATCGCATCCAACTCCCGCCTTCGACATATGACAGCTACCTGGGCTCCCAAAGCCACGTGGCCTGCCCAAGGCCACTCCGCCAGTTGGCAGCACAGCTGGGACTCAAACCCAGGGCTCTTAATGACCCTTAAGGGCTCTGATGACGCATGAATGAGCACGGAAGGGGCTGCACTTCTGGGCAGGAAGTGAGAGAAGGCGCCGGAGCTGCTCCTGGCGGTGGGTCCCTTTTCAGACAGAGTGGCCCGCTTGGAGCTCTCTGCTGGCACCACCAGCTCTAACGTGCCATGGTTTTATCATTTAACATGTGTTTCTGGCTCAGAAGGGTGCTCTATACAAACCACTGCACCCCCACCCCCCAACAAACGAAAGAGATGAACAAGCCAGTCTCTAGTCCACACACGTAAGCTGCCCAGGCCCCTAGGGGTCGGCGGAGAGAGTTAAATATGATAGTAGGAAGAAAGGGTCTGCCCAAGGAAAAGAAATCTCAGCCCCAATGCTGATTATCTTTCATTATTCCACTGAGCTTCCGCAGATGTTGAAAGGAGGCGGATGTTTAGGATGTATGGAAACCTCATTTCCTCCTGGGACAAGCGGGGGGAGGGTGCTGTCATTATACGAATGAGCTTTCCCCTGCTTGTTTCCTCCAGTAATCTTTCTACCACCCTGAGCAGAAATGAGGCTGCCTGGGCCCAGCAAGGTTGTCGGGAGAAACGTAGGCGGGCTGGCCGCTGCCCTGGGCTCCAGACAGGCCTTTCCCGCTCGCTCTCCCCTTCTGATCCCCCCAGCACATGTGCCACCTGGGGCCCGGCACAGGGCAAGGCCTCGGGAGGGGCTCCCAGCCTGGCAACTCGGGGACAGGCCGCAGAACAGAGGCTGGACGGAGGGAGGCTGGCACGGCACAGGCGCCTGCGGGCCGAAGGACGGGTTAAGCGTGTGCATGGAACAGGGCTCCCAGCAGAGAAGACGGGACCAGGCCGTGAGAGGACATCTGGTGGGGGCTCAAGTCGGGGGTGATGAGAAGGCAGAGGGGGTCCCCCAGAAGGGTGCCCCTGCCTCCCAGGGAGCCTCTGGCTCTGTTTGGGGGGTGACGGGGACTGCAGGAGGGTGCGGAGCAGCAGAATGACGTGACTAGATCTGCTGCTTAGAACGTGCCTCCGGAGGCATGTGTGGCGTGCAGCGGAGGACCGAGCCGCAGTTCGAGAGGAGTCTGGGCACCTGGGGGACAGCACAGAAGAGAGATGAGGGGCCAAGGGCAGAGCTGCGGAAAAGACAAGAGCCCAGCAGTGCTTTCAGGAACGGGAGGAACGATGACGGCCGATGGGACGCGCAGGAACGGCCCTGACCTCAGCCCTCACCTTGGGGGGCACCTGAACGGCCCCCGAGCCACAGAGCAGGGTCCGCCCCCCTCCCAGGACACCCCCTCCCAGACCCTGTGGGCCAGCCCTCAGGGGGCCTCCTGCACCTCCCACACCCACACCCCAGGCTGCATCCCTCCCCCCCCACCCCCGGACCCCCACCCCGCCCGGGAG
>SJYC01034084.1:0-13780 GCA_006408675.1 Madoqua kirkii | reverse complement strand
GACCTCCTTGCAGTCCTAGGGCTGTCTCTTATAAACATCTAGATGTGTATAAGAGACAACACCAACCCAGCCTGGGAGCCCAGCTCAGACGCCAGCAGCCCTGCCCCACCACACCCAGCTCAGCTCCCCCTGCCTTCCAACGTGCGCACACTCAACCGCCGTGGAAGACGGTGTGACCACCATCTCATCTGTTAGACTCAGCTCCCGGCAAGGACCTGGGCAGGCCTGGCGGAGTCTGGAATCTCCAGCAGTTCATAAGCACGCAGGATGCTGAAATACCGGCACTCAGTGGAAAGTCCAGGTGGCAGAGATAAGGGGACTCTTTCAAACTGAGTCTCAAGTCCACGTTCACGATGAGCTACCACTCACATCCTCCCAACTCCAGATCAACCACGGAACTTGGAATTTACTGCCTGACAGTTTACTCACAGACGGCTTCTCACCAGTGAGTAAGCTTCCCAGACACACGCATGTGGAAGGCAAGGCTGAGAAACGTGGGTGCTCAGGGTCCCATGTATTTCTGCATGTACTGTAAGGACACCACCGTCAGCTGCTCTGCAAGAGAGAGGGTTTGGAAATGCCATTTCTCTCATGACCCTAACGACCCAGATTCTTTCCTGAGCCCAATTCTGGCAGCAAGCAAGCTTTGTTTTTGTTTCTTTGCTGGGCTGGATTTGGTTTGGTTTTGCCCTTCCCTATAAAAAGGAGGCTCAGCTCATTCGGATTAACTGAAGTGAAAAGAAAGCAATACCTCCGCTCTAATTCCAAAAGGCGAAGAGGGCCCCTTACAAACTCATTTCTGGTTCTCAAACGTTTGGGAGCCTGTGGGTGACAGGAAGGGCATGATGTGCCTTTTCTCTGCGGAAAAAGCAAGGCTGCGATGTTCCTCCCTCACCAACGGGGTGGTGAGAACCCCGTCCCCAGACACACGGGTGTTTAAGTCAGAGCGTAATCTGCAGGAGGGGAGAAGAGGCAGTTCAGACTGGCCCCACATCCTGGGGAGGTGCTGGAGGGGATGAGTCCCGCTGGAGAAATGGACCCGCAAAGGCCCCCGGAGCTCTGACAGAGGGAAGCCGGCTCTGGGACATTCCTGTAACACGGGCGTGTCGGCCTGCAGCGTGCAGCACGCTCAGAGCAGGGGTGTCCGCCTGCTGTCACGTCCCCCGCGGCCCCCTCCGTCCCGTGGAAGAGGGGCTGCACAGGGCAGGCGGTGTGACGACTGGGTCTTCCAGCAAGAAGGAACGTGCCGGCCGTGCAGAAATGTGCCATATCCTACATGAGAGTGGTGAGCACAACCCTGGCAGTCCACAGGAGGCCGGGACAAGTCGGAAGCATGGCTGGTTCATGGGGGCTGGAGAAGTGGGAGGGTAACACGGAAGGGAGACAGGGTCCAACCGCCAAACAGCATGTAAACCTGCTCTCCGAGACGCCCTGGCTCTGTTCAGGAGGCTGCGGCGGAGCAGCAGGCGTTTCCGAGGAGCTGTTTTTCCAGCACCTCTCCCCACTGGCAGCGTACTAGCATGGAAAGGAGCCACTAAGAGGCTACTGAGGCGGACTAAGGAAAAGAAAAGTACATCCTTAGAATCCGAAATAACCGGAAGAGAGAACTTCCGAAGCTGACACCAGCAGTCAGAGAGAGGACTGGACTGCAGAGGGAATCACATTTAAAAATTAATTTGGGGAGGAGGGTAACAGAAAGAGGAGGAGAAACACTGGAGGGTTTCAGGCTTGGCATCCCAAAATACGGTCGGGGCAGGGGTACCGACCGATGCGGACCCGTTCACATAAAGGTTATGCCTGAGGCGGGGGCAGGGAGACTGAGCCAGAAGGACACCAACTTGGCGGGAGGGCAGGAGACAAGCTGTAACCACCAGTGCAGGCCGAGGACGGGCAGAGACAGCAAGGAAGAGAGCCCGAGGCAGACAGATCGCCACAGGGGTCAAGTGCAGCCTCCGGAGGAAGATGCACATCCCAGCTCTGCCACCGGCCAGCTGGGAGAGCTTGGGAACGTCTGCCGCTGCTTCCGTGCCTCAGTTTCCCCATCTGTAAAGTGAGGTCTCAGCTCCAAACGCATGCGTTTATTATACTCAGCATTGTGGCGGGAGCTGGAACCCTGAAGACCTCGCACGTCTCTGCTTTGTCACGGGCTCCCTGCCAGGCTCTGCCAGGAGGGGGCGCGCGCGAGAGACTCATGGGCGGGAGGAGGGAGACGAGATGCGCCCCTTCCAGTTGCCTTCCCGTCAGCAGGCAGCTTCTGTGAGCAGCGCCCAGCAACGCTTCTTCACCTGCAGCACACGTGCCTTCCTGCACCCGTCACGAAGCCCAGCGGGCAGCCTCTCCCGACAGCCGCGGAACTGGGGAGGGGGCACCCACCCCCCCAACCGTCCCTCCTTCAGACAGTTTGAATAATCCCAGCCTCCTCAGTCCTCGGGTGGGGCTGCTTCCTGCTTGTGGCTACACCGGGGCCCTTAGAGCACTGGCCCCACACAGGCGCTGGCATCGCTTGGAACTTACTGGAGATGGGAATCGGGGCCCTTCTCCAGATCTACTGAACTGCACCAACAACTATGCGATCATGGGCTCACACAGAGTTTGGATACAACTGAGTGACTCACACACAGTTTAGCTAACTTTATAACCCAGTCTTTTAACTCTCTGCACAAATAACTGGTGTGCTTGCTGTCCCCTAAACAGACCTCAGTTCAGGCAATAGGGATCAGAGTATCTACCTCACAATACTAAAAGACATAATTAGTCTCTTAGGTCACAGAAGTCAAAGGCAGAATTAAGAGACGTTATGGTGAATAGAATCCAATATAAAAACGCTGTTGGACTGGGTTATTATTGTTGCCTTTTAGAACAACATCTGGGGAGAAAAACCTAACATAAACACATATCCAGACTCTCTGTTAGAAACTACTTCCTTCTCACTTACTTCCTACATGGACACCATGCAAAACCACTCCATCGATCAAGTTGTCAGAATGAACTGCAAAATTCTTAGCAGTCTCTGTCACACAAAATGTCCACATAATCCAATGCATCTGGGGGCCTGGCCCTAGTTTTCTAATGCAGGCACATTCAGATGGCCTCTGGGCTTCCCTGATGGCTCAGTTAGTAAAGAATCCGCCTGCGATGCAGGAGACCCTGGTTCGATTCCTGGGTCAGGAAGATCCGCTGGCGAAGGGAAAGGCTACCCACTCCACTCCAGTATTCTGGCCTGGAGAATTCCATGGACCAAACAGTCACGGGGTCGCAAGGAGTCGGACACGACTAGCATCTTCCACTTACACTTTTCAGATGGCCTTCAGAAGCCCTCAGAGCAGCATTGCTGTTTGCCAGCAGGGGACAGATACAAGTAACAGGCCCAGAGTCTCGGGATGTCAGAAGGGACCACCCAAATGGCCCAGCCCAGACCCCTCACGCTTCAGATGAGGACGCTGAGACCCCAGAGATGAACTGACTTCTCCAAGGTCAAAGGGTCACCCGAACATCCCAGGCAACACCAAGTTTCATAACTCCCCTCCCCAAACACCCCCCCACTCCATCAAATGTGAGTGACAGGCCAGCCACGCACACTCTCTTTCCTAGGTACAAGCGTTTAACAGGCAGCAAGAAACCGCAGTGTACATGGGGGGAGGAGGACTACAAAAGTAAAGCTGGGAACCGCTTGGGCGGGGGCAGGACTGTTGGCAGGCAGTTTTCTTTGCCCATCAAAATAATAAATGAAGCCAGGCGTCTACCATAGCATGGACGCCAAAGCAACTGTGAGCCCATGGTGTTCTCAACATCTCAGGAGACGGGCAAGTCACTCCAAGACAATACATTCTTAATGCGTCCTTAAACAGATTCTGACTCAAACCCTGAGACAGCTGGGCCCTTTCCAAGAAACGCTGGCCTCTGTGAGATATCTCTTTCAGTTCTCTCCAGTCGATCTCCTTGGAATTTGCCAGATAAAGAGGCATTTATCATGTGGCCGAAGGTTATACGTAATGCATTATCTGCCTTCCACCAGGATTAGCGCATCCATGTGAGAACCCTGGTTGGGCCTCCATCTTGAGGTGCCATAGCAACGTGAAATCAACAAGGAGAGGACTGCTAACTGAATAATTTACTGATTTCATAAGAACCTGTCTTGCAATTTATAGTTCTATTATCTTTCCTACCCGGGTCTTAACGTCTCTGTGTAACAGCTGCAATCAGACTGAATAATATTTGAGAATCTAATAAGCATATACAATCCTGGACTCACACCCACAGGTGGAGACCGGTTCTGAGGGTAGTAACGTTCCTTGGAGGCCAAATCCGACCACTGCTATCATTTCCTTCCCTCTTGTGCAAAAGAGTAAAAGTTAGGGAGCAAATGTCCTCCAATAAGCTTAATATTTTCAAATTAAATGTTGTTCTTCCTTGAGATATCTAGAGCTAATCAAGGCAGAGTTGAACAGCATTCAGAACTATTATATGGAAGAAATATCACTGGCTACAATTTACCAACTGTCACTTTTAAAATTCCCCAGAGACCTAGTTACAAGCAAAGGAGAGAGAGGAAAAAAAAGTATAGTTTCAATGACAATTGCGATATTTTAAAAGCTGTTTCAATATCATCAGTGATGCCATTTTAGCGGCAGAAGCACATCTTGTCACTCAGCCACAATTTAAAGGGTATTTATGATGAAGACAATACAGTGGAGGCAGACTTATTTGCTGCCTTCTTTATTTGGGTAGGACAGGCGACAGATTAGTTTGGTTCTGTGCTGAAGCAGAACGGATGTACGCTTTTGAAACACAGTACCTGCCACACGCTTCTCTGTAGTCTTCTCCAAAAAATCAACCCAAGAGGAGACCACTGACTCTGGGGACACGCAGACGTCTAGTGGCCACAGCCTCGGGCAGGTCGCTGCAGCAGTGCACACCGACCACGAGCCTGGAGGAGAGGGCTTCCCCTTCTCCAACGCCCTGGGCCCACTGTCCTAGCATTCCCGTGAGCCACCGGCATCCTGAAAGGCCATCAGTTTCCCTATCAACGTTACTTCCTGCCTCCAAAGCCTAATGGCCACGAGCAATACAAACCCACTCCTCTGTCTTATTTTATAAAGCTGATTTACGACGCTGTGCTAATTTCTGCTATACAAAGTGACTCAATTATATATATTCTTTTTCATACTCTTTCCCAATATGATTTACTATGATACTGAATTTAGTTCCCGGTGCTATACTGCAGGAGCTTGCTGTTTATCTATCCTATATATAATGGCTTGCATCTGCTAATTCCAAACCTTCCCCCCTCTCTTAGCTGGCTGGCAAGAAGCTCTGTCCTGTCTTCAGGACACTGAGGTTGAGGCTGAAGTCACCTCTCATTAAGCGACTGGAGCGTGGGCTGGCAGGGAAACAAACTCATGCAAGTCCCTTTGCAAACCTCATGTCCCCAAGACGAGGACAGCTTGGCCCCAAAGGTAGAATGTGGCAGTTCTGAGAACACAGGATTTTTGTGCTGAATCTCTTCCCCTCGTCTATTTATAGCGCCTCGTCTCTACAGCTGAGGTCTGAAACCCAGCCAAACACAGGCAGAGGTAGGCCTGTTAAGTCCTGCTCACATGATTCAATCTCAAAATTCTGAATATATTACTCCAGGGCTGAGGCGAAGGCAGATACCTTGATGAAAGCGACAAGAAATCTCCTCTCCAGCTTCAGAAACTCTGGCTCTCCTGGCCGGAGCCTGAACCTCGGCTAACATTAATGTGGGTCCCGCAGACTGGCTTCAGAAACACTGAGGAAGTTTTTGCTTTCTGCTTTGACTAGTTACATCGACAGATGCTATTATTAACTCTTTATGTCTTATCTTTACGAGGCTGACATTTAGAAGAGCTCTCTCTCCTGGTGCTGGTCCATAGTGAATTGCTATCGTGCAATGGAAACATTACTGGCGTTTCGGAGGCTCCGACCTGGGTGTGGCTGCCAGCAGGAGCCTGGACACGTGACCTGCACTTTCCCAGCCTTGGTTCCCATGTGCAACAATCAGATTCTCATTCTTCAAACCCATCATACAGGATGAAATGGATCCTAAACACACCGGGCCCAGGCACGTGTCTGCCCGCACACAGCAGGGCTCGGAGCCGCAGCCTGGATGTGACCAGGACTCTGTGGCCCGCTGACACCCCTCCACATGGAGCAAGCATGTGTGCAAAGTTCACTGGCTCCGATCAGTGCAGACATGCCCCAGCCTTTCACCACGGCTTTGCCCTCACTTGAGAACCAGAGATTCTAATCTTGACACTTTCGACTTGTCCTTCCTGCTCTTTTCTTGGAGGAAATGATGAATTACCCATTATTAAACAGAATGCTGTTTGAGATTAAACCATAATGTAAAAATGAAACACTGGGGGGGGTTTACCCAGAGCACAGATGAGAAGACAAATCCCATTCCACGAAAAAAAAAAGCACGCAGTCAGGACCTGGGAGTCCAGAGAAGAGAGCTGAGACCAGAAAGCCCAGGGTTTGGGGTCTGGGAGGAGCTTGGGTTCTGGTGGCCCTCTCTCCCCGTGTGTCCCCGAGGCAGGAGTCAAGAGGGGCTGCCCCATCTCCACTCAACGGCTCGAGGCTGCAGGACCCACCTCAGAGAGTCATCTATTGCGGGTGCCATTAGCCCCCCCAACCCCACAGTGAGGGCTCCCTGGCCACCTAAAGGGTGATGCCAGGGGATCAGAGGAGATGCCCCCGCCCACCCTCTCCCTGTGGCATGTGTGCCAAGTCGCTTCAGTCGTGAATTTGAGACTCTATGGACTGCAACCTGCCAGGCTCCTCTATCCATGGAATTCTCTAGGCAAGAATACTGGAGTGGGTTGCCATGCCCTCCTCCAGGGGGTCTTCCCGACCAGGGGATCGAACCTGTGTGTCTTATGCCCCCTGCACTGGCAAGGGTTCTTTACCACCAGCACCCCAGGAAACCCCGTGGCCCCTGCTCCCCACCCTCGCAGGACCTCAGTCTTCCCCGTGTTTGGCTGGAAGCTCCATGAGGGCTGAGGTTTCATCTGCCCTGTTCAGGGCTGAGGACACGAGCATGCAGCAGGCACTCAACCGCTACTTGAAAGAACAAGCAGAAACAGTAACAATGAGACCAAGTAGCCACTCTCTCAGAGGATCAACAGTTAAGTCCTTGCGTGTTTTCTAAAGAGAAGAAATCCACACGTCAGTGGCAGCAAGCGGGAACAAAGCAGCAGATAGCTTGGTCTCCTACCAAGGTTGAAACTGGGGCTACCACGCACCAGAACCTAGCACGGGACCCCTGAATTCCTTCCGACGCAGAGAACCATCCTGTGCCGCTCCCGAGACTGTCGGGACCTCCTGGTGGCCTTCCTCGCCATCTCTGGCTCAACAACAGGAGAATTCAGAAACCCAGTGACCTCAGTGCTGGCCTTGAACGGAGCAGAGAGACGTCACCAGGACTCTGTCTGACCTGGATCTGGGAGCAGATAATATTGTAATACGTACTTCAGAGGCCTGCGGCCTTTCCTTTCTTGAGAGAAGAAACTAAAATACTCGGCAGGACGTCCTAAGAGCTCCAAGTCCTGTACTTTGAAACAAAATACAAGAAGTAAGCAACAAACAAAAGCTTTGCCCTCAGCAGGAACTGGGAAAACGTCTTGAGGGATGGAACGGGGAGCTGGGAAGAGACCGAGGAGTCGAGGATCTGGGCACCCTGGGCAATGCCGGCCCTGCCCTGTCAGCTCCTTCATGAGACGCCCGCCGTCCCGGAGCTCCTGTGTGTGTGTGACGGGCGCTGGTGCTCCTGTGTGTGTGTGACGGGCGCTGGTGCTCCTGTGTGTGTGTGACGGGCGCTGGTGTGGCTTGACTTCTGCCCTGCAGCCGTTCCTGGCCCATTGTGGACGTGCCCAGACGTGGTGCTCACCCTGCCGGGAGGCTGCGGAGCCCAGAGGAGGTGCCAGTGAGGACAGCCGGCGGGGGGCACTCAGGGACCAGGCTGCACAGAGGGTCTGCGGCCCCGCGCTCTCTACGCCCTGAATGAGCCCCTAGGGCTGCACCCAGTGTCCAAGCTGGAGGACGGGGAGCTCAGCGACAGCTCGCTCTGTGCCCCAGGCTAGGAGAGGCCGGTCAGAGCCCCAAAGCGTGGCTTCTCCGCCCTCTTGTTTTCAAGCTTTTCGAATGACTCCCCCTTATGATGGTGACACGTTCCATCGGCACAGTGGACCAGGAATGAACGGTCCAGGGGGACAGAGGCCTGAGGCCCCGACATGGAACAAGAGCAGGCTTTCTTCGCCAGTGGCTTCAGAGGTTGCAGGGGGCAGTTCTCTGACCCATCCTGCCCGCCCTCCAGCCCCCGGTCCCCGGCACGGAACCTCCTCTTGGCCGCCTCCCTGGCCAAGTCTGGCCTCCTCGGGGGTCTCACGTCCGCGCACAAGCAGAAGCCAAGCGCTCAGGCAGGCTCTGCAGGTAGAGCTCGCGGGGCAGGGCGCGGGGATCCTAGGAGACACCTAGGGGTGGGCTGCGGTTAACCACTTCTCTGTTTGAAAGAGCCGTCTCAGCAGCGGCACGGGGCTCGGAAGGAAGCTCATCTCTGAGCAGCCGTGGCAGGCGCGTGGGGCAGCCCGGCTCATTGGCAGTCCGCGCTCCTCAGACCTGCCAGAGCCGGAGTCCATTAACCGGCAGTTGTGTCAGGAGAAAGCCCAGCTTGTCAACAGGAACGCCTTCCACAGAGGCCACATGCTGTGTTTACTGCTCTGGAGTGGAAATAAACAGCTCTCCTTTCCCTCCCTACACACACACCTGAGGCCCCGTGAGGCCGACCTCTGCATCAGAACTTGGAAACTGTCTGGGGTCTCCTCCACACCCCACTCAGCCTTTCCAAAGTCTGCTGAGATGTGTCTGTCCCCTTCCTCTGGACAAAGCCCCCAAATCAAAGACCTGCTAAACCAGTTAAGAAACTAGGGAACAGCTGTTCAGAGGCAGGGCTTCGTAAAAAAGCCAGCAATGGTTTTCAAGTTGTCGGTGGCAAACAGCGAAAACAGCTAGGTCTACCCACGTTCCTTGTGCTGAGGGGTGGACTGGGGGTTTGGGGGGGAACCAGGTCTCTCCTTCCTTGCCTCCAAAGCACCTATGAAGCTCCCATGTGATCCTGGAAAAAAGACTTGACCCACTTTAACCTCAGTGTTCTCACCTGCAAAAAAAGCACACTGCCATCTTCTAAGGACCTCTGTGAGGACTAAGGGATACAGCCTTGGTATTCAGCTTCCTGCCAGACATCCTGCGGTCCTCAGCAAAGGCAAAGCCACAAGACAGAACTGGGATCCCTGAATCACCGCATGGCAGAAAGGCTAACAGGGAGCCTCTACACAGAACCGTTACGTGAGCAAGAAATACACTTCCATTGGGTTAAGCCCTGAAATCTGGGGGCGGGGGCGCGTGGGTTAGATATCTCAGCAGCCAGCATTGCCCTAATACAGGTAGCCATAAAAACGCCCTCTTGCTTGGGATGTAAACCCAGGTAGGAAACTTGAGATCCCATGCTCTCAACTCCTACAAAATACATAGCTGAAGGCTTCCACCTCTACAGGAGACCCATTCTGTACCCTCCTCTGGCCCCTGATGAGCTCAGAGGCTCTGAACACGGGCATGCAGTGTGGATGCAGAGAAAGGGGGGTGTCACCTTCCCGGGATTCTGCCCGATGTCCTCGGGAAACAGACAAGGCTATTAAGCGGAGGGAGTTGCCGACGCAAACCAGCTTGGAAAGCCCTATATGTTTTGAGTGGCAGGCACTAACCGTTTGCATGACAAACCTCCTACAAGAAGCCAGCTAAACTGCCCTTTTGTGCCAATTAAAGATTCTCCAGAACACAAAGATTACACACCATTCTGCAGCGCTGACAACAATAAAACAATTTTAAAGGCTATTCAGATCTTCAGTTCACAGCTGACATTGTCGGGAGGGGGAGATGGCTGTGGCTTTGTTCTTTGCTGTTGTTGAGTCTTAAGACTTAACCAAAGGTTTGGGGGGCGGGGAGGGAAGGCTGGCAGACAGGGAGAGTTTGAAATGCATTCTTGGGACTTTATGCAGGAGAAAAATGAACAACCTGATGTTCTTTTCTTGTGTGTGTGGGTATATAACCTTGTACGCACACGCACACACACACACACACACACACACACACACACACTCACACTCATACTCACTAGCTATTCTCTGGGGGTCTTCAGAAATAATTCCCAAGGATTCCTGATCTCTCCAGGGGTCTGATTTACCCAGAGATATGGGGTTATGGGTGGCACTAGCAGATATTTTCGGCACCAATTAATTGAAACTACAAGGGCAAAGGCCCAGGAGCTCTTCCTGATGTGTTTGTTTTAAAGGCACATTTCCAAAACAGTCAGTTTTTTTTTTTTTGAAAAAAGGTCTTTGGGTTTTCAGAAATGAAAAATGGATGGTTTATCCTCAGATAAAGCAAAGGGGGGGGGTTTATTTTAAGTGACAGTATATTGCCTATTAGGTCGTGATGAGGAATGACTAGAAGGCCCACAGGTGTCACGTGGGTTTTATTCTTCCCTCCCGCTGTGTGTGTGTTTGTGTGTCTCTGGGCACCCCCAGGACTCACCCACGCTCCCCACCATGCAAGGAGGGGAAGTGTGTACCTGTTATCTAATAAGCCCACGCGTGTCCACTCAACCAGACTCTCTGTGAGGACACAGAGCCTCTCCTAGCTCTTTGTCAGTCCTCCAGCTCCTGCACAGTCAGAAGTTCCTGCCTGTGACCTCAGTCTCAGGTCCAATACCTTACAGTGCCGTGTACACATGCTCAATTAAAGTTCACGTAGACACTCTTGCACAAGTCATCTCTGAATCCAAACGTCATAGACTCCTAGTCATACACAGAGCAGCTGGGCAGGAGCAGGCTCCAGGTAGGAGGAGGAACACAGACAGGTTCCAGGGGGTTCTCAGGCAGGCGCAGCCTAGTTTCCCAGGGGACTCTGCGACGACTGGGACATTTCTGGTTGGCATGACTGGGGCTGGGGATGCTACGGGTATCTAGTGGGGACAGACCAGGGAAGCCTACTAAGCCATTCTGCAAAGCATAGGACATCCAGCAGCAAAGAATCTTCTGGCCTCGAATGCCAGACGTGCTCTGGTAGAGAAACTCTGGCTTAGAACCTGAGCGGACCCTCCCCTTACGCCAACTTGGTCACTTTGGGACAGGATAACTGAGATCTGGTCTCACTCTGTGACCCCATGGACTGCAGCCCACCAGGCTCCTCTGTTCATGGAATCCTCCAGGCAAGAATACTGGAGTGGGTTGCCATTCCCTTCTCCGGGGGACCTTTCCGACCCAGGGATTGAACCCAGGTCTCCAGCACTGCAGGCAGAGTCTTCACCATCCAAGCCAAACAGGGAAGCCCTTGGCTTTCGGATACGTATAACAGGGATAGTTGCAGCGACCCTTCAGGAGGACTGAGGGAGACGCTGAGTAAACGGCTGCGACTATCAAGCACGAAAGGGCCAACAGCTACTCCCCTGACACATGATTGGTGGCCTCGGGCAGCTCCACTCCTGGCCCACTTTCAAGGGCAGAAAGGAGGCTACAGATCAGCAAACACCCCAACTTCGCGTGAGAGCCTCCTTCCTGACCTCTGTGCCCTGAAGCAAATTCATTCACAAGAGAAACACTGTCCCCGTAAGGAAGAGCAGGGAAAAGGAAAAAACAAACCCAAAAAACAGTCGAATGGTATTAAGTCTGGGTCAGCTCCCATCAGCTGGTTGTGATCAAAACCACATTCGCAGTCTGGGGTCAAATGGAAGGCTTCAGACGGTCTCAGGAATCTGAGCTCTCGGCACCCCCGCTCCCACCCCTAATGCTTCCCAAACGTTTACAAAGAGCAGCTTCAGAAGGCCAGGGAGAGAGGGCTCTCCCCTCATCCCCACCCTGGGGCGCCTGCATGGCGGGAGTGCGCGAGCCGGGCTCCAGCAGCACTGGCCTTCCCGGGTCTCCGACAGCGCCTTCCTACCCCCGCTCCAGTGGCGGGGGAAGGTTCCGGAAGACGGGCCAGCACACAGCTTCTGTCCATGCACCGCCCGCCCCCCAGAAACAATTAAAGAGCTCGGGCCATGACTGCCAAGTTCCTCTATCCAATTTGGTGGATATTTTAATAGAGGAGAGAATTCCCAGAGGCCCCCCAGCGGAAATGCCCCATGTCAGGGAACGTTTGTTTTCATTTCCTTTTGCCGTCAATGAATTCTACTCATGGCAACGGTCTGGGGCTGGATCACATCCACACAGAAGCTAACCAGAAGCATTTGTTCCCTGAAATAAATCTCTCTTTGGGGAATGAGTTATATATACATCCAGGCGGGGGGACCTACATACACATACTCACACATGCACATATATTATGCATCACAGACAAAACGCACGGGGCAAATCCCCCCGACAGGCAGCTCTGAGCCTCTGGGAAGAGAAGGCACCGTGCTGGTGAGCTAGCGTCAAAGGGCAGTGAGAAGAAGGGGTTCGATGAGAAAACTCAGTGATGGACAGGGGCCCGGGAGTGGGGAAAAGGTCACACAAGAGGACAAACGACACGGCAAGAGCCGTGGCCGTGAGTGGCCAGGACCTGCCAAGGATCCAGCCAGGGCCTTCTTTCAACCTCATGGCAATCCATAGCGTACAGATACCATTAGCACCACTATGATTATTTCCATTCTACAGATGAGCAAAAATAAGGCTCCGAGAAGTCAAGGGACGTGCACAGGGTACCAAGGCCAGCAGGCGGCTGAGCCAGGAGTCACATCCGGATGGGGCCGGTTCCAGGCCAGCCCCAGCCTCTGAGACACAGCAGTCCTCTTCCCAGCACGTTCTGTAAGAGTCTGCAGACCTGCCCTCGGCCTGCCCACTGTGGCTGGGCCGTTTGCTTTTTGGGATCCCCATCGCCACTCTCTCATCATGAGACCTGCAGGCTTCTGCCTAGAGCAGTTACTGAGGAAGGCCAAGGCCACACTGGGCTCTTCCTACAGCCCCACGAGGAAGGCTGTCCCCGGAGGGAAGACGGGAGCACCTGCTGACTTGCATGTGGACCTGAGCTCACTCTGCAGACGCGCGGGTACGTCTGAAAGACTTCTGCGAGACGAAGATGCCTGTCTCTCATCTGTCCTTTGTGGGGCTCCATCCTTTCTGCTCTCAAGCTTGCTGGGGGCAAGGGCCACTCACAGGCAAGAGCCAGAGGCAACTCTGAGGCCTCGGCAAGAGGCCCTCGCCAGCCTACACGGGCTCTCCCGGTGCCTGGCCGCCTGGCTGTGAGGGCGGTCCCGCCCGACAGCAGAGAAGCCGCCTCGCTCTCCTGTTCCCGACTGCTCAGAGGACGAGCCCCTGGAAAACTCTGCCAGAGGACCAGGCATTTTGCGACTCAAGACGGTCGGCCTCCCTCCCATCTCCTGGGGCGGGAAGCAGGGAGGGGTCCACGGCTGCACGGCCTTGAGCTACTCCCTGGCTCCACTGCTTCATCTGGAGAAAAACAAGATGAATGCCCGCCGGCTGACCTCCTGGGATCACGGAGCAGGTCGGATGTGCTCTTTAAGGCGTCCATGCCAAACAGGTCCCCTGTGAGCACAGCCCGTGCACAGAAGGTGCTCCATAAACGCCTCCAATGGACTGGCTGAGTGTGCCCGCACGGCCAGCTCCACTCGAGAAGCCCCGACTGAAGGCAACACAGGGGTCGCACCCCCCAGCAGCCAGGCAGGCAGCAAGAGTGAGACAGGGGGATCTGGGGCCGTCTGGGGCCA
>SJYC01034083.1:0-98580 GCA_006408675.1 Madoqua kirkii | reverse complement strand
CCGGGGGGGGGGGGGTGTCCACAGCGTGTGCAAACACATCTCACGCGAGGGTCCCGCCTTCTGCTCCAAGCCTGGCCCTCAGCAGCCTCAAGGAGGCTGGGGGAGAGACGCAGCCCCCGCCCCGGCTCGGATCACCCTGGACCGGCGACACACTGGGGGCTTCACCCACTGCGAGTGTGTGACCCTTCGTCATAGCCCCATGACGTCAGCTCGGTGGTTGGCCCCATTCTGCATATAAGAGCTGCAAGGCACAGAGAACTGAAGCGACCGCCTCACGTCACAGGGGAGGGGCCGAGACCTGGATGCGGGCAGCCCAGCTCCAGTGTCCCGCTGCTCCGGCGCCTTCCCGTGGCTCCTGCCGGCGGCCAGGCACGCCACTCTGTCTGCCCACGCGGTGGCCCTCGAGGCGCTCGAACCTTCCTTGCCAGCCCGGCCCGGGGACTCGTTCACTCCTTCGGCAAATACTCCCGGAGGAGGGACCGCCCGCCAACAGCCGCCTGGGCACACGGATACAAGAGCTACTCAAGGAGCTCCCCCGTGACTGCAGGAGACAGACCCAGACTGCAATACGAACCCCAGGCAGGCACACACCCAGGCTCGGGTGAAGGCAGGCTTCCTGGGGGAGGGAGCATCTGGGGTTGGCCCTGGAGGGCTTCCCTGGGGGCTCAGATGGTAAAGAAGCAGTCTGAAGTGCGGGAGACCTGGGTTTGATCCCTGTTTGGCAGAAGACCCCGCTGGAGAAGGGAAAGGCCACCCACCCCAGTATTCCGACCTGGAGAAGGGCATGGGACAGTGGAGCCTGGCGGGCTAAGTCCATAGGGTCGCGAAGAGTCGGACGCGACTGAGCGATCAAGCACACAGCACTGGAGGATAAAAAGGCTGAAGCCAGAGGCAGCAGAGAGGCGGGAAGAAATGTTCTGGGCAGAGGGCAGGATGCTGAGTGACTCGGTGAGGGAGCTGCCGGAGAGTCGGGGTAGAAGGGGCGGAGGGGTCCTGGGGGGTACCGAAGGGCGGAAGCACAGGCGCCCTGCAGGCTGTCTGGACCTTATCCCCGGGACACAAGCCACGGGGTGCACAACCAGAGGTGCCCTGGACAGAGGCCTCGCCAGCAGGACTGCCTGCAAGAAACAAGGAGCTGGGAACAGGGGAGACCAGAGACCTGCCAAGCCCCGGCTGCTTAAAGCCAGCTGAACCCTCAGCACTCTCGCTTCAGCCCCAGAAGCAGGAACCCTTTCCCATCCCACCTTCCCAGCTCTGGAGACAGGAGGTTCACAAGCCAGGGCCTGAAGATGAAAATATAGCTCTACAGCTAAAGAGATGAGAGCTGGGTAAGATCAAAACTCCTCCGGCAGGCCTTAACCCTTTCCTCACCTCTGACCACGGTCAGGTGCTCCCCATCAACCAGAACCTGCCGGGGCAACACCGACTGGGCACCGTCGTCATCTGTGTCCAAGGGTAATGGAAAAAATTGACTGTTTGCTTGGTGCAATAGGGCATGACACTGTTTACACAGAAATAATAGCCCAACTGTGATGGATTCTAAATCTCCATTACAGTGAAAGATTTGAAGGAGTAAAGCAGTTAGAAAAATAATTGGTTTTCTTGTTTAGTTTAAAAATCCTTTATGCTTACAGATCATGGTCTTCACACCTCCCATCTTAGGGGCTGAAAAAGAGAAAAGAGCCGGAGCCAGGGGTGGAGGCAGAAAGTGCTTAACTTCTCGCTTTTCTGGAAGGCTCTGTAGAGCAGATGAGGCCAAGCTCGCTGGAGATTTGGAGATTGAGAGGGCTCTGGCTGGAGGTGGCCACCCTCTCCCTTGGCTGCCTCGGGCCTGGAAACAGCCTCCTCTCTCCAGGGCGGAAAGGCCGAGGGAGCCGACCCCAGGCAGGCTGTGTCTGGGACCCAGCCTCAGGGGAGAGGTCCAGGTTTCTGCTTTCAAGGGAGGAGAGATGGTCAGATGGTCATTTACAAGAAGGAAAGGGAAAGGGAAAGATGTCGGCCACTTCAGTATCTTCCCAGAGCCTCCACAGGTTACAGAAACTGCACCAGAGCCAGAGAAGATGCCCAGATGAGGCCTGGGAGATGCTTTCCGAGCATCCTCAGCTAAACCAATCACGTGTGCTGCCTGCCCCTCCCGCCCTCCAGGCCTGAGGACACCCCAAGGCCCCTGGGCAAGCTGTGTGCCTGCACAGGACAGGAAGGGGTGGCTGCTGGCACCATCGTCTCAGCAGCCTGGGATTCTTTCTACCTCTTCCCTAGGGATGACAGTTCCTTCACTTCTGTGACAGCAAAGCCACAGGTCACACGTGCTGCCTGGAGTGGGTGCCACGTGCCTGGCACTGTTTTTTAAAGGGCTTGGTATGCAACATCTCATTTAATCCTTACAATTCGCTTGCAGAGAGATGATTTATCCCATTTTACAGATGGGAAAACTGAGGCTTCAAGAGGTTATATAAGTCTCCTAAGGACACATTGGTAGCAAGTGGCCCCAGGAATCCAAGCTCAGCTCATTTGCCTCTAGAGTCTATGCCTTTCACTCTTGGCCTTGAAGCAAGTGCTTTAACTAAAGGGCACAGTGCCAAGGGTGTGGCATCTGTTGGCTGGGCCAGGGAGGACACACCTGGTCCTTTGACAGAGGGCTGCCAGATAGCGCAAGCACGAGCTGCTGGCATGCAGGCCCTGCAGGAAGGGGGCAATGGCCGCGGGGGACAGCACTGTCCTTGTGATAGGAAAGGAACGCCAAGAGAAGGGGCTCCTAGGCGGGTCGGCCAGTAGCAGCCTCTATGAATATTAATGCACAGGATGTTGTAAGGATCCTCTGGCACCAGAGTTCTAGATGACTTCTCCCCAGCTTCCGGGAGCAGGCTTGAGGAATGCCGTCTGGTTGAAATAGCAGAACAGAACAAACACTAACAGGGAAATCAGATACCCACCATCCCCCATCCTTCCCGCCATCCAGCCACTCACCCACCCTTCACATGCCTGTCTATCCATCCATCTGTCCCTCTTTTCCCCCCATCCATCTGCCCATTCTTCCTCCATCTGCCCTTCTATTATCCATCTGCCCTTCTATCCGTCCATCTGCCCTTCCCTCCTCCATTTCTATCATCCATCTGCCCTTCTATTGTTCATCTGTCCCTCATCCCCCCATCCATCTGCCCATCTATCTGTCCATCTGCCCTTCTATCATCCATCTGCCCTTCTATCCATCCATCTGCCCTTCTATTGTCCATCTGTCCCTCTTCCCCCCATCCATCTGCCCATCTATCTGTCCATCTGCCCTCTATCATCCCTCTGCCCATCTATCCATCCATTGTCCTTATCCATCTGCCCTTCCCTTGCTCCATCTGTCCATCTATCCACTCATCTGTCCTATCTATCCATCTGTCCTTCCTTCCCTCCATCCATCTGCCCTTCTATCCATCCATCTGTCCTTCTATCCATCCATCCATCCTTCCTCCCCCCCATCCATCTGCCCTTCTATCCATCCATCTGCCCTTCTATCTGTCCATCTGCCCTTCTATCTGTCCATCCTTCCTTCCCTCATCCAAGTGCCCTTCTATCCGTCCATCTGTCCTTCCTTGTTTGCCTTCTGTCCATTCATCCACCCACTCATTGTCCTCTGTCTCTTCCGTTCATCCACTTAATACTGATTATGAAGAGGGACAATGATCTCCCAGGTATCATAACCCCCGGTGGCCAGCCAGACTCTTGGCCCTACGACTTTTAAGAGACACAGAAGTGCATGTCTCTTTGACATTGCCTGTCTTCAGGGGGTGAGCACTGGGTGGATTTGAGGTTTTCCCAACTTGTACACCTGCATCCAGGTCTGAGCTTCTGGCCAGCCAAAGGCCTGGCCATCTCCCTCCTTTCTTAACAGCAAACAGGCAGGGGCTGAAGGTCCACTCCTGACTGACTAAGTTTCACAGAGAAGATATACAGTGATCCCACGTATAGGACATCACTCCTCTCTGCTCACAAGATAAGGGACCCTTTTGAAAAGAGTGAACAGGATGAAAAATCACAGCACCGAAGATTCACTCCACCCTCTCATTAAACTAAACAGCAGAGGGCCCAGAACTCAGACGAATGAAAACTTGGGTTGGTCTGACTTAAGACCAGTATCTCAAATATGATTTTCATTTGAAAGGTGGACCTAAATGCTGCCGACAGCTACCTTTAAAAAAAAAATTCAATAAAGAAAAGAGGAAATGAGAGCATAGTGAGAAAAATGCAGACACTTACGAGTTCAAGACCCTGTGGGACACTCCTGAATATTTTAAATATCTTGGGAAAAAAAAAAAGGAAACAGTTTCTCCCAACTTAAACCAGAAAAGGGAGTCTCTTTCTAGTCTGAAAATCCTTTGAGGCAATTCTTTAAATTATTTACTAGCTTTTTGATTATGTTTTATGCTGAGGTGGGTGGCAGGGGAGGAGGAGAAGAGAAAGCGTGCCGGGCAAGAAGTAAGTGGGAGACAGCTGCGGCTGACATTTTCAATATCTGTCTGGAATATTTTAAAAGCCCTGCGTCTGTTTGAAATCGCAGAGCCTGGGCAACAATGGACCGCTGCCTCCCACACTTCTTTAGGTCATATTTGCATACAAAAGACCAGCTGCTGAGCAGCTATTAAGCTGCGAAGCCACAGTGGGCCTGGGAGAGGCGAGGTTACCGGCAAGTGCAGAGAACCCACAGAGACTCCATTAATTTTTCACGAGTTCTCAGGCCCTGGCCTTTTAAAGGCCAGTGGGGAGAAATCCCAGCCAGAAGTCTCCCCACCGTGGCCGCCACTGGATGTTGGGCCTCAGCTGAGGAATGCAGAGTGACAGATCCTCTCCCCTCACTAGGGGAGACCCCACTCTCGGTGGCTGCGGTGAGCTGAGCTGGGGAGAGGTCACCATGCACACCCACGTGCCCCCTCCCAGGTCCAATTTCACAAACTGTATCCTGGTTGTTGAGCCATCAGGTGCCAATTTTCCTCAACCTTATGATTCCGAAGCGGTGAAAGCGTTTGCCGCCTGACCGACGTTAGAAACCTACTGGGCACAAAGCAGAGCAAACATTCTCTAGGAGCATCGCGGTAAAGCCGCGCATTCTTCCAGTCTTACAGGAAGCGGCCGCGCTGCAAGGACAGCTTGGGTTTCTGGGCTGGTCCAGCCCCACCAAGGAGAGAGAGGAGGAGCGGGTGGAAAAGAGGGGAAATTCAGGACAGAACGGACCCTCAGGCTAACAAGGGCGGAAGGCAGCCCCAGGTGCAGGGCTCACCGGACACTCCTCGGCCCCTAGCCAAGCGGCCCCTGTATAAGGGGACAGACAAATCCGCCACCCATGGGCTCTGGACAAGGTTTAAACAACACCTGTGGAGGCCTCAGCCTAACACCTGCCACAGACCCTCACGACACGCTTGCACTGCCCCAGGACCCGAGGTCATTTGAATCAAGAGCAATTTATTTCAAGAGGAAGCAACAAACCAGTTTCTGATGAAACCCAGACGGGAATCAACCTTATTTTCCCTGCTTAGGAAAAGGAGTTCAGGACAAACAGGTGTGTATCAAGGGGTTGGGGCTGGCTCTCCTCTAAACGATACGCTTCCTCCGTGCTTTCATTTAGATTTTTGAAAAAAGGCACCAAATCACGTTCAACAGAATTATGATGGTAATGAAAATGATCATCATAATATCACATGCTTAAAATGATTCCAGGTTGCTTCTTCAAAAAACTAACTTTTTCTTTCTAGAGAAACACTCCCATTGTCCAAGACGGGGACATCTTTTGGGTAGGTTAGGTTAGGAAGCAAAGACGCCACACCACTCAAGAGGGAGTCTGCCAAGCTTCCACACAAGGCCTCAGATCCGGTGGGCAGTGTCCACAGACCTCCGTGGTATCTGACGATGGAACAGGGACCGATTCAGCTCTGAACCCAGGACCTTTCAGCAAGCTCCAGATGTCTTCCTGCCATGCTGAAGCAGGAGGCCCTGCAGGATGCCTGCTGGACCAACCTCAGGGAAAGAGGCAAGAACGGGAATCATTCAGGGCTCTTTCCTCACTCAGCTTCCCCCCGCCCTTCCCCAATATCAACTAAGAAGACCAGAAAATATTCATGGACCATTGTGCGTTTGTTAGGCTGAACCAAATTTAGCCCAAGAGACAACGTGGGGACACCGTGGAGGTGACGAAAATAGAAGATATTCAGGACAAAAATCTACTCAGTATGGAAGGAATATTCCACTCTAAGAAGTAAGTGTCCAATAAATGACAAAGAAGGTGTCCTGTTTGGATAATATGGCAGGTGAGTGAACAGAACTGGCTTTGAAGGGTGGGTCAAGTTAGCCGAGATGGAGGTGGGGGACCACTCCGAACTGGGCACATTGGACACGCTGCCTGGGACCTCGGGCAGACCAACGGCCTGGAGCAGAGAGTTCTCACTGTGGCATCGACAGAGAAGAAGCTGGAAAAGCAGTGGGACGGCACCAGCTTTCCTTTCTGGCTGGAAGGTCAGGTGAGAGAATCCACTGGAACGCCTGTGAAGGCAGGGTTCAAGGAGAGGCAGAGTATCTGGAAGGGAGGAGACCGCACCAGCTGGAGGCTGGGACAAAAGCCCTGGGGTGATGGGCAATCAGGACCTGAACTAGAGATAGCCTCGCAAGGAACCAAAGACAGCAGTTCAGGGGCCAGACGGTGCAGACAGAAACTAGTGGCTTTCTCAAAACTCTGAGAATCTTCTAGGTTTTACTCACAATGGAAATTCCCCAAGGTCAAACTTTTTCAAGTCATTTCAAAACTACTGGTGCCACTCAGACAAAGCCTCTCCCTACTCAGCCAGCCAAGCCCACTCTCTAAACACAGCGCTGAGTCCATCACCCTGCAGTCCACCTCCTCTCATAGAGGCTTAGCACTCCACATGGAAAACAGCCCATCAGTGGAACTGAGCAGGCCAGGGTTCCAGTGGAAGGGAGACAGCAGGCAGATCCAGGGCCCCCTGCCTCCCTCCCATAGCTCAGGCCTGGGGTCCACCGAAATCCAAGTGAGAGAGGGTATGCACAGCTGGGAAATAGCAGTTCCTTCATCCTGAGACCCAGGGACGTTCACTGAGATGCTGGGAGAGAAGGACCCTAGCGGGGAGGGTCACCTGGCTACTCTCTAAGCTCCTTTATCCACCCGGGCACACAGGAAGGCAGCAGGACCAGGAACACATGTCTGCGTGCTGGTGGGCATGATGCTGAGTGCGGCAGGATGAGAGCGAGGCACTCCTCTGATTAGCAAAGGAAGGAAGGCATGCCAGCTACCCAGAGGCCTCTGCTACATTACAGACTTCATGGCCCAGAATGCTTCAGGAGCCAACATGCCCCTCTGGTTGAATTTCAACACTGCGGCTAGCTCTGCATTTGGCCTAAATTGACTGCGTTGGAGGAGGAAATGCTTTAAATGATAAGGCTCATTCAGGGGATGTCCCTGCCCTATGCTGGAATACTTTTTGATCAATAGAAGGAAATGCTCTCTTGATATAGAGGCTCATATAAACACCATGTTTTTTTCCTGTCCCCACCTATATACCCCTCTGCCTGGAACTGAATCCTGGACAGGGGACTTGTTCAGCCATCCAGAGGAAAAGCTATATCCGAAAGGGACAGAGGAATCCGGTGGCTGCACCGTGAGATGTTCTGAGCTCACATGGGTGCAATAGTTACTCTGCAGAGGGCAGGGAGGAAGTCCCAATGGGGCTGGCAAGGCACCCATCCACCTCTGTGTGGGTCACACGTGTGACCCAAAGAGCAAGATGAAACATGAGGGCCTAAGGCAGCAGAGTGGGCAACAGAGAACTAGAAAACAAGGTCAAGGGAACAGGGGGATGGGAGGAACAAGAGGGTATCAGGGCAGAAAGGGGCTAGCAGAGAGAGGAAAAGAAATGGCTGGCTCACGTCTTCCAAAACTGGTACATGGGCATCCCAACCCCTAGCACCTCGGAATGGGACCTTTTTAGGAAACGGGGTCACTGCAGAAGTAAGTAGTTATGATGAAGTCATAATGGTAGGGTGGACCCCCTATTCCAATATGCCCGGTGTCCTTATGAAAAGGGGAGACTGGGGCACAGAGCTGCATGTGGGGAGAAAGCCGAGTGAACATGAAGGCAGAGACGCGGTGATGGGCAAGGGCTCCTGGAAACACCAGGAGCCAGGCTAAGGCGTGGGACGGGCCTCCTTCACAGCCCGCAGAGGAACCCAGGCGGCTGACACCTCGGTCCGGGGCCCCTGGGCTGTGGAGCTGGGGGACAGTGGGTGCCTGTGTCCATTACAGCTGCCCGAGGCCAGCAGCAGAGGGGACGGGAAGGGGAAGGGAGGGTCGACGGCGACCTCGGGCAGCAGTGCCATCTTCCTAAACTCCGACCGAGTGGGCGGCGGCTCCGCGTGGCCCCGCTGTCCCGGCCGGGAGGGCCGCCTCCCCGCTCCGTCTTCGCAACCCCGCCTGCCTCCCAAGTCTTCCCCGCACTGCGGCCTCTGTGCTTTCCCTCGACCAGAGCAACTTCTGAGGAGGATTAATTTTTAATAAATCAGCACTCTGCTTTTCTGTACTTATTAAAATATAAGACAACGAGTCATGGAACCCGCAAGGCTTGGGTTGACTAATTACCGCTGAACAGCTGCCTGTGATGACCGCGCGGCCCTCGGGGAGCGGGCAGAGAGCTGTCGGCGGGCGGCTCCCTGCAGCCGGGTGACCTGCGCCCGGGTCAAGGGCAGGGGACCGCTAGCGGGCCCTGGGGGTGCACGTTCGGGCAACTTGAGAGCATCACCGATCCCACACTAGAGAGGCAGCGGGGCTCTAAGAGAAGAGACCGGTTTTGCCACTGGCCCATGGGAGAAGGAAGCAGCAACCCACTCCAGGATCCTTGCCTGGAGAATCCCATGGACAGGAGAGCCTGGCACTACAGCCCACGGGGTCGCAGAGTCGGACACGACTGAGTGACGGAGCACAGCAGAGTGCCCTCCCGTCCTTTCCCGGAGGAAGGGCAAGTTCATCTCTAGCAGCACCTCCGGCCCAGGGCCGTCTTTCTCCACCTCCCCCTTGTGGGTTCAGGCATTAACCAACTGCTTGTAGTTCTGCAAACTCCTCACAGCCATCCCTCAAGGCCTTGGCAGCTCCTTCTGGGTCCCCTGCCACCCCCTCTACCTGCTGAGTAAGATCGGTCCTTCCAACCCCTGCTCGGGTCTCATGTTCTGTAAGGTTCCCCCTGGATGCATCCTCCTCTATCTACCACATGCGTTTTCCAAGGCACACCTCATGTGGTAATGACTCGCTCTGCACAAGTCCAGCTTACCGAGGTCCCCAGGGTACGAATGGCATCCACATCTCCGGTACCCAGCAGTATGTCTGCACCCTGGTCAGACTTGCTGCATGAACACACACACACATACACGGTGGGTTAAAACTTCTCTCATCAAGCTTTAGGGTTCCAGTCTAACAAGCCTGGGAACCAAGGGAGAGTTACAGACTCCAGACGGTTACAGACTCTTTGACCCCGGGGTCAAAGGTGCAGGACCTCTACCATGCTACCATCAGAGGTGCCAAAGTCACAGCAGGTGATCCGGATCTCTCTCTTCCCATGTCCAGGCACCTGACGCCCCTTTCCAGGAGAGTCTGAGCGCAGACAGTGGCCCGGCCTCATGGCCCCCGTGTCCTGCCTCACAGTCCCTCACCTCACTCCTTCCCCACTCCTCACCTCCCAAATAAAGCCGGGGGGCACTTCAAAAGAAACTTAACCAACACCCCCATTAACACAAAGGCGGGCTTTAAAAGGTCAGAAGGAGGCTTGTCAGAAACATTTAGCTCAAGTCCCAAAGCACTGCAAGAGGTTTAACTTTTGTGTCTTGTAGGTGCCCTGCAACTCAAGCTGTTAAACGGGAAGAGAACACGGAGCAGTGAAGGCCTGCCTCTGCAGGCCTCCTACCAACTCTTATAGGAGCGAGGCGCAATCCCCAGGGACGCAGCAAAACCACCCGCGCGAGGCCAGCCCGACATTCCTGGGTGGCAAGAAAAAGGAGCTGCCTCATCCTCCCAAAGCAAACAGTCCAACACATTAGCCAAGTACCCAACAACCACCAAGCAAGGGACAGGCATGGGGATTCGCGAATGATCCACCCCGGGCCTGCCAGCCCCAAGCCTGGTTCAAGACAGGGGATAGGGACCACTGGAGGTCCAGTTCTTTTCTGGAGTCATGCAGTGGCCAAGTGATGGATGGGCTTCCCTGGTGGCTCAGATGGTCAAGAATCTGCCTGCAATGTGGGAGACCCAGGGGTTTGATCCTTTGGTGGGAAAGATTCCCTGGAGGAGGACATGGTAACCCACTCCAGTGTTCTTGCCTGAATCCCATGGACAGAGGAGCCTGGCGGGCTACAGTCCATAGGGTCACAAAGAGTCGGACACGACTGAGCCACTAAGCATGGCCCAGAGAGATGGTCGGAGCAGCCAGGCTTCTTGCTGACAGCTCAGAGGCAAGGACTCGGAGAATATCAGGGCTGGGGTGAGGGTCCCCAGCCCCTGATCCACGGGCTTCCCGACCAGGTTCTGAGTGTTTTCAAGATGATAGCCAACAATGAAGCTTTGTGGCTTCCAAGAGTCAACCAGAAATCACACACTGACTCAAAGTTCTTTGACTTTGACTAAAGCATGGTCACAGGAGTTGACCTGAGTTCTGACAGCCATTGAGAGATATTTGCATGTGTATATATGTTTAGATTTGTTATGCTTATAACATTATAACTTACAATATTATCCATTATGTATATATCAGTATGTAATTTATTGTGTACTACAAAATTATATATTTATATATGTATATGCCTATAAATATATATGTAAATAATTTTATGTCTATATTTACTGTTTATAACATTATAACTTATAATACACATTATGTAATATGTATCACATAGTATATATATATTACATATTATAAAATTATATACTTATATGTATACGTGTATATATGCACACACATAAATAAGCATGCATGCATGCTAAGTCACTTCAGTTGTATCCAACTCTTTTAGACCCCAGGGACTACAGTCAGCCAGATTCTTCTCTCCATGGGATTTTGCAGGCAGGAATACTGGAATGAGCTGCCATGCCCTCCTCCAGGGGATTTTCCTGACACAGGGATCGAACCTACGTCTCCTGCATTGTAGATGGATTCTTTACCACTGAGCCACTGGGGAAGCCCAATATATAAATATGTACATATGCAAAATTATATCAAGTTGATAGTTTTTATTTAAATACACATATATGCAATATAATATCAAGTTGATATAGACATATCTGATTTTGAATCTATCAAGTCAAAATTCATCTGACTCCTTAATACTGTTTGATTTTTAAGAGAGAAAAATAATTTTAAAACAAGATGTTAGAGAACACTCTAACAACTCCTATCACTCCACAGCTGAGGAATCTGAAGATCTAAAAGGGGCAGTGTTCTTAGAAAGTTTCTCAAGGAATATTCCAAGAGATATTCATCCCCTTAAAATAAGTTCAAAGGGGCAAGTAAGTCCAGGAAATAGCGTCTACCTTAACCTGATCTTAGAAAACCAGACTCGTTAGCAAAGTAAAGGCTCTGAGAAGTCTTGCATTGAGGGCAGTTGCTAAACTTTTTATAAATAAATTTATTTGGCCACACAATCCTGTGTCTCCTAACATAACCATGTCCGGATGTGAGAGGTGGGCCATAAAGAAAGCTGAGTGCCAAAGAATTGATGTTTTTGAACGGTGGTGTTGGAGAAAACTCTTGGACTGCAAGGAGATCAAAGCAGTCAATCCTAGGGAATCAGTCCTGAATATTCATTGGAAGGACTGACACTGAAGCTGAAGCTCCAATACTTTGGCCACCATGCCTATAAATATATATGTAAATAATTTTATGTCTATATTTACTGTTTATAACATTATAACTTATAATACACATTATGTAATATGTATCACATAGTATATATATATTACATATTATAAAATTATATACTTATATGTATACGTGTATATATGCACACACATAAATAAGCATGCATGCATGCTAAGTCACTTCAGTTGTATCCAACTCTTTTAGACCCCAGGGACTACAGTCAGCCAGATTCTTCTCTCCATGGGATTTTGCAGGCAGGAATACTGGAATGAGCTGCCATGCCCTCCTCCAGGGGATTTTCCTGACACAGGGATCGAACCTACGTCTCCTGCATTGTAGATGGATTCTTTACCACTGAGCCACTGGGGAAGCCCAATATATAAATATGTACATATGCAAAATTATATCAAGTTGATAGTTTTTATTTAAATACACATATATGCAATATAATATCAAGTTGATATAGACATATCTGATTTTGAATCTATCAAGTCAAAATTCATCTGACTCCTTAATACTGTTTGATTTTTAAGAGAGAAAAATAATTTTAAAACAAGATGTTAGAGAACACTCTAACAACTCCTATCACTCCACAGCTGAGGAATCTGAAGATCTAAAAGGGGCAGTGTTCTTAGAAAGTTTCTCAAGGAATATTCCAAGAGATATTCATCCCCTTAAAATAAGTTCAAAGGGGCAAGTAAGTCCAGGAAATAGCGTCTACCTTAACCTGATCTTAGAAAACCAGACTCGTTAGCAAAGTAAAGGCTCTGAGAAGTCTTGCATTTAGGGCAGTTGCTAAACTTTTTATAAATAAATTTATTTGGCCACACAATCCTGTGTCTCCTAACATAACCATGTCCGGATGTGAGAGGTGGGCCATAAAGAAAGCTGAGTGCCAAAGAATTGATGTTTTTGAACGGTGGTGTTGGAGAAAACTCTTGGACTGCAAGGAGATCAAAGCAGTCAATCCTAGGGAATCAGTCCTGAATATTCATTGGAAGGACTGACACTGAAGCTGAAGCTCCAATACTTTGGCCACCTGATGCGAAGAGCTGACTCACTGGAAAAGATCCTGATGCTGGGAAAGATTAAAGGCAGGAGGAGAAGGGGATGACACAGGATGAGATGGTTGGATGGTATCACCAACTCGACAGACATGAGTTTGAGCTCGGGCAGTTGGAGATGGACAGGGAACCCTGCCGTGCTGCAGTCCACAGGGCCGCAGAGTGGGACACAGCTGAGCGACTGAACTGCACTGACTGAACATTCTGCAGTGCCTCTGGGGAAACGCAGCCCCAGGAGAAAACGTCCAATCCTCCATCTAGAGTCCACATCTGTTTCCAAGAAGTGGCGAGTGTGGCAGGCGTGGCCGGCCTGACCACACAGTAACACTCTGGGCCTTGGGACATGACACTGACCAACTTCCCATCCCTGCCCCTCCCAACAGCCAGGAACTTTCCAGATGAGATGCCAATAAAAACACAGGGCCCCAGGGTGCACAGAAACTGGGTGGGGAAACATAGTGCCTTACTCCCTTCTCAAGGAGCCTTGGAAGGTTCATGTAAGCCTCCTGCCAAGGATACTTAAATGGTTGAGAATGACCTAGAAGGCAATCATCTGCCTAAAATAAACTCTGAGATGGTGCAGCGCTGGGAAGGCCGTCAACATTCTGCAGTCAGGATGTGCTGGGGCAGAGGCAGCAGGCCTGAGATTCTGCCCAGACGGCGCTCCTGAACATAGCTTGTGACCACGACCATGAGTGACTCTGCACACCCAGCTCCAAGACGGGGGAGGCAGCCTGGGAGCCCTCCACCCCCCTTCCCAGGCATGATGCGACATTATGAGAGACAGATGGATACAAAAGTGCTCCGGAGTCATCCCACCCTGTCTGTGTCTGTCCTTCCCGCCTCCTCCCCCAGCATCATGAGCTATCTACCAAAAGCAGAAACTACTCTTCACCTCTGTTCCCAGGGACCAGCTCAGAAACGTCGATGATTGCTCCTGTTAAACGGTGATGCTTGTCTGATGCATGTACCTTGCTGCCTGGGAGTCCCTCAGTTAGTCGTGTCTGCTTGAGGTGAGAGTTCATAAGGGTCGCCCTGTCAGGCAGCTGGTCCACCTTCACGTGTAACAATAAGGCAGGCAATAGAAAGATTCCCGGCGATGTTTCCACCACATCTCTGCCCCAACTAATCTGTAAAGCTTTATCCAGAGAGACCAAAGCCTTTTCAGACATCGCTAGCACAGTCTTGCACGAGGGCAAAGTCTAGGATGGAATGTGTGTGTGTGTCTCTGCATGTGTTGGGGAAGGGGCAAATACGAAGTTTCCTCAACATCAGCCGAAGGTCAGCGTGTGGCAGGGTCTGCTGAGCACTCAGACTGCCCTGATTCTCAGAACACAAAGGGGAGGTGATGATGCAACCTGGGCCCCCGCCCTGGCTCCCCGCGCCGACCCAGCTCTCCTGCTGGGCCAGGCCCCATCTCATCACATCTCTCAGGAACATCTCTGTTTGCTTTGGACTTGCTCTACACAAAAAAACTTACACACTCGACGGGCACGAGGAGAGAAAACTGCTGGTGTCCAGTCGATTTCTTTTTAACAGCTGTAATCTTCAGCCCCTAAGGGCCCCAAGAACCGGGCAGGCAGTGGACACAGCTGAGGGCCACCCCCTTTCTTGGGTGTGGGGGGGTTGAAACATAAGCGGCTGTACAGGAAGTTGGTTTTCACAAAAGCAAAAAGGAGAGAAAAGCATGCTCATTTACAAGCAACAGCTTCAAGCTCCCCGTCTCCAGCCTTGTTATTGTTGCCAAGGGGTCCAACCATGACCGTGACCACAGCTCCCTGCATGAGGCTGGGGAGAGGCAGGGGCGTCACTGTATCTAATTTAGGGGCGAGCACAAAATCATCTTTTCTGCGACGCTACCAGAGAGAGGGGCTCTCCTGGTGGCTCAGACGGCAAAGGATCTGCCTGCAGTGCGGGAGACCCAGGTTCTATCCCGGGGTTGGGAAGACCCCCTGGAGAAGGGAATGGCTACCCCCTCCAGCATTCCCGCTTGAAGAATTCCATGGACAGAGGAGCCTGGTGGGCCACAGTCCGTGGTGTCACAATCGGACACAGCTGAGCAACTCACACACACACACACACACACACACACACACACGCACACACCCATACCATAGAGAGAGAGTTTCACATATGAGGGGCAAGAGACAGCTGTCTGAACTTGAAAAGAAAAGGAAGTTCTTTTCACACACAGGCCCAGAGCCACAGGAGGGAACTCACAGTCACGGGGCGGCTCTCATGTGCCTGAGCACATGCCCGGCCCCGTACGGGGCTTTCTCAGGTGAGTGGGGGAAATCCAGGCTCTCAGCAGTTAGCTAACAGCCTCAAGGCCGAGAAACTGACAGCGGCAGGAGCAGGGCTCCAACCAGGCCCTCTGATCCCACGGCAGGAGACGGGGCGGGACTCCCAGATGGGGCCGTGCCAGCACCCAGCCCCGGGACCCGGACCAGCAGCTCTGCAGGTTTCAGCCTCATCACAGAGCTCAAGGGCCACACGGGCTACTCGGCTAGGAAGACCTATTCAGTTCCACGGCCACGGTCCAAAGCACAGACCCAGGATGACCCAGGCCTCTAACAGGCACACCACTGGCAAGCAAAGCGAGGCGGGCTGGAACCACAGGGCCACCCTGAAGGACGCTCAGTGGATGCACGCGGCCGCCGCACGCCAGCAGCCGCATCCAGACACCAAGGAGGGGCAGCCGCGGGTCTTCCTGGCTGCTGGTCTTGGGGCCGACAAACACACGCTGATCATCGCTCAACCTGAGGCTCCCTCAGGTCAATGGTACATCCAGGGAACAGGCGCAGGATCCACCCAGGACTCCAAGAGGAGGTAGCCCTCTCCATCAGCCTTTCTGGGGCCGCTTATTTCATCAAGGGTTACGTCCTCGCTGTTGGTTCCCTTTAGGCAGCTAACTGGGCCAAAGAACACAGAGCTATACCACCCTTTCTGCCCAGGGCAATTCAGACAGGAGCCCCGGGGTGAGACTGCTTGGGTCCCGGCTCTGCCAACTCCCAGCTGTGTGACCTCGAACAATTCACTCAACCTCTCTCTGCCTCTATTTCCCTCTGCTTAAAGTGAGAAACAAGCGTCCCAACCCCAAGGACTGGCTGAAGACTAAAGGGCTGAATACACAAGAGGACATGGCGCAGGAGACAAGCTCTGCACAGGCAGATGTGTTTGCTTCTGCTCTATTCCGGCGCTCGAGTTAAGCCTCTTGCTTTGTCCCTCCACAACCCTAGGATGAACAAATGCAATAGAGTAGCCGACACTACTGGCTCCTTACCAGGTAGGAATTTGAGGGGTGCGGCTCAATTCCCAAATTATCAGGTTAGTATGGGATCTGTGGTGCCCATCACCTGGACAGCAAGCTTCATAAGCTGTTGTGAGATGTCCCCCAAACTAGGAAGGGGGCATTACAGTGTGGTCATGTGCTTGAGTGAGAAGGCCGTTGGCCAGAACCAGCCAGGAGATTCTGGTCTGATCTGCCATTCAGAAGCCCTCTCATCTCTGAGGTTAAAGCCCTGGGTCTAAATCCCAGTTCTCCATCACTCAGCTGTGCCTCCTAGGGGCAGGACAGGAAGTACGCTCCAGGACCTCACCTGTCAGTCAGTACCAGCCTTATGGGGCAGGGAGGAGTAATGTATAGGAAGCTGCCCCAGGAGCATGTGGGTCAGTGCCTGGCATGTTGTGGGCACAGAGTAATTAGCAACTATTCCAACTACAGAAAGTGAGAGAATCAGGCCTTCTCTCTACAGATCAGTACCCTCTTAGACACCAGCCTTTTCAAGAACCAACATCCTCCTCTGCTAAAGCCAGGAAAGACAGGCCACATTTAATGACCTTAATCTATACAGAAGAAAAGTGAGCAGATAATCACAGCAATAAGGCGCCCCCCTCAAGAGTCTGAGGTGCACAAATCAGGGGTCTCTGGCGCAAGGTGGCGCACCCACAAACAGGAGGCAGAGGTGTGGCTTCTAGACTTAGTTCTGCTGCCACCGGAGAAGGCAGTCCTGGGCAAGGATGGACACAGGTCCCTGGGGTCCCTTCCAGCTGCGAGCTGTGCACTGGCTCCCCAACTGGAGGAGACGGTCCCTCTTGCTGGTGAAGAGGCGGCGGGAGCTGGACAACTGCCCAGAGCCAAGGTGAGATGGTCAGAACCTCCCAGTTGGACCCAAGCTGGACAAACCTCCGCTGAGCATCTAGGGAAGTCGTCAAGCTGGTTTGCAAGGTGCTGACCACAGAAGCCCTTACCGTGTCCTCTACCTGCAGCCTGATGAAGGAAGTGTGGTCAGAGGGGCCAGCCTCCAGGTGCCCTAGATATGTGTCTGCTGGAGAGCTGCTCTCCAGGCAAGAAGAAAGGACATCACCCTTGATCATGCTCAGCAGAGCTTGGCGGGGTCCAGGCTTCTCGTTTTCATAGCCCCAGACCCCACAGGGCTGTTCCTCCCCTGGGGGCGGGGACCAGAGAGTCACCTGGTGGAGGTGGCAGATGACACGTGTCCCTGCCCTCTTTCTGAAAGCTCAAAGTGCCCTGTTGGGCGACAGCTGGGACGCCTCTTAAAGACTGTGAGCGAGGAGTCGAGGAGGAGAAAAGCTGGCCAGGCCAGGCAGCTGGCCCAGTTTCACTGGGATTTTAGAATCACACACCTGCCTGCCTAAGGCTCTGCTCCGCAACTTCCCACCTTAAATTGCAGAGAGAAGCAAAGCCATTTCCTCTGCTGGCCTCAGAGCAGAGGGACGAGCAGGTGAGAATGAGACGAGGGACTCGCTCTCCGTGAAGATCCAGCCACAGCTCCAGGGACTCTGCTCCTGGAAAAAGGGTGAAGGGTCTCAAGCTCAGAGATCGGAGGCCCAGGCTGGTGCTGCTGCTGCAGAGACGTTACAGAACAGGCAGGAGGGAGGCGGCTGCCTGCAGAGGGTCTTCAGGATCCACTGACTCCACTGTTTCAGAAAGAACAACCAGCTCTTGAAGGGGTCTTCCTCAAACACCACCACTCATGGTTGGGGACTTACTCAGCTAAGGATCTCATCTATGCATTCCAGGACAAGACCGTCTGCCAAGGAGATGGAGATCTCGCCGCAAAAGATCCTATCATGAGTGTGCACCCACAGGCACATACACACAAACTCAGACACTGACACACTCAAAACCAGGCCATGGACACTACTGTCTAGCTGACTATTTCAAGCACTCCTGGCTTAGAAAAAAAGCAAAGGAAGCTTAAGTCTAAATACCTGGCCCTCCGGTTCACATCCGGGTGCCCCCTCCAAAAAAAAAAATAAATAAATAAATAAATACCTGGCCCTCAGTGGACCCCCAGCACTTTGCTCCTTTGGGATATTTTCCTGCATCTTCCAGTCATCCACCTCCCCAGTCTTCTTAACCATCATCTTCCCAGATTCTTAACAACTGAGGAAGCTTCATGGAGCCCAAGGAAGACTAAGAAGGTAAAGACACCACCAGCACCTGCCAGGCCATCTAATCCCTATGCTGGTCCATCAACCTTCCTCTCCTCCCAGCTAAGTCCCAGCAAAGGAAAGAGGAAACAATGAAAGTTTAGGGAAAAGTGGAAAGCTTTCCAAGACAAAACAATATCACTTTAACACACCTGCCTGCCTAAGGCTCTGCTCCGCAACTTCCCACCTTAAATTGCAGAGAGAAGCAAAGCCATTTCCTCTGCTGGCCTCAGAGCAGAGGGACGAGCAGGTGAGAATGAGACGAGGGACTCGCTCTCCGTGAAGATCCAGCCACAGCTCCAGGGACTCTGCTCCTGGAAAAAGGGTGAAGGGTCTCAAGCTCAGAGATTGGAGGCCCAGGCTGGTGCTGCTGCTGCAGAGACGTTACAGAACAGGCAGGAGGGAGGCGGCTGCCTGCAGAGGGTCTTCAGGATCCACTGACTCCACTGTTTCAGAAAGAACAACCAGCTCTTGAAGGGGTCTTCCTCAAACACCACCACTCATGGCTGGGGACTTACTCAGCTAAGGATCTCATCTATGCATTCCAGGACAAGACCGTCTGCCAAGGAGATGGAGATCTCGCCGCAAAAGATCCTATCATGAGTGTGCACCCACAGGCACATACACACAAACTCAGACACTGACACACTCAAAACCAGGCCATGGACACTACTGTCTAGCTGACTATTTCAAGCACTCCTGGCTTAGAAAAAAAGCAAAGGAAGCTTAAGTCTAAATACCTGGCCCTCCGGTTCACATCCGGGTGCCCCCTCCAAAAAAAAAAATAAATAAATAAATAAATACCTGGCCCTCAGTGGACCCCCAGCACTTTGCTCCTTTGGGATACTTTCCTGCATCTTCCAGTCATCCACCTCCCCAGTCTTCTTAACCATCATCTTCCCAGATTCTTAACAACTGAGGAAGCTTCATGGAGCCCAAGGAAGACTAAGAAGGTAAAGACACCACCAGCACCTGCCAGGCCATCTAATCCCTATGCTGGTCCATCAACCTTCCTCTCCTCCCAGCTAAGTCCCAGCAAAGGAAAGAGGAAACAATGAAAGTTTAGGGAAAAGTGGAAAGCTTTCCAAGACAAAACAATATCACTTTCTCTGAGTATCCCTAGTGTTATTCACTCAGTCCGATTCTCTGTGACCCCACAGACTGCAGTCCGCCAGGCTCCTCTGTCCATGGGATTCTCCAGGCAAGAGTACTGGAGTGGGTTGCCGTTCCCTTCTCTAGGGGATCTTCCTTTCCCAGGGATCGAACCTGAGTCTAAAGCACTGCAGGCGGATCTTTACCATCTGGGCCACCAGGGAATACAGAAAAGCACACAAATGCACAGAGAGGCTCTGCATGAACACTCACCAAAATGAGGAGAGGAAGTTCGGGTGGGGGCGTCAGGAGACGGAGGGTGGCGAGGAGCAGGGAGGGAGGCAGGATCCAACATCCAAAGGGGATTCACCTACTCCACAGGTCTTCATTTCTCCCAAGGAAACTGTCTTCCTGTATTTCTTTATGTAATTTAATAAAGCCTTTCCCACCCCCCTTTTCTTTCAACGGGAGAATGCCATTTCCAGTTGCCACTCTCACTCTAGAAGGAAATAAATCTTTTCCCTCCCTCCCACTTTTCGTTGTGAAGAGGGAAAAGAAAACCCTGTTCCCTCCAAAGTTGAATTTGCTGAAGGTCAAATTCTAGTGCCTATAAACTTTGATAATGTCTCCATAATTTCCTATTTTTTACAGGCCCTATAGTTTTTAATAGCAAAAGCGAGTAATTTTTCACTGCTCATTTGCAGCACGTGAAGGCAAGGAAAAAAAATCTGTCATGTCTGCACTGAAACACTTCATTTTCTTCTCTCGTCAGTAAGTGAACTAAAAATCACTTCTCGCAAACAGATGCAAAGGTCCATGATGGACACACAACATTTGTGTCTATGATCAAGCAATGCCGAGCGTGGCCAGAGCCCTCCGGGGTCAGGGGAGAGGTTTGTTTTGGGAAATTTATCTGCTGGGCCACAAGATCACAGATTTCTCTCGTCATCAGCCGATTAAAAAAAAAGTCCTAGCAACCCCTGTCTCTCTTAGACATGAAAACAATTCCAGAGTGGGGAAAGGTCTGTACTTTGGTGCTATAAACCAGGATGTGTATGAGAAGGGAGGTAGGCAGAGATGAAGCGAGGAGAAAGCAGGGCAACCCAAGCCTGCCCAAGAGGGGCCTCGCCTCGACCGGCGGAGGGCTGAGTGCGCACACCCGGCACCCACAGCAGCACTGCATGTGCATTCCCGAAAATCAAGAGCCGTGACGGGGGCCCACAGGATGGGTGGGGAGCACTGGCCCTCCATGAAAGGGGCACCAGTCTGGGAGTCACATATCTGGGCTTGGCTTTCCGTCAACCCAGTAATGAAGCCTTTAATGATGACAAAGGCCACTGACGATTTCCCGAGCACTGACTTCCTGGGTGCCAGTCTTGGGTTCCTCTCTGTCTGGTTCTGCATTCCCTCGTTCCTAACCACGACCCCCTGCACGACTCTGTTCTGCAGGAGAGGAGGCCGAGGCCAGCCCACGGCCTGAGCCCGTTAAGTGGCTGACAGCACGATGTTGGTGCCACCTCCACCTCTCCAGGCTTCCTTTTCTGCCCCTCAGCTGGTCTGCAGGCTCCATGAGCCAACACGAAATCAAGTCCTTATAAAAACAGCCAAGTGTAAGCGTGCCTCGAGCCTCGAGAGCCCAGGAGGTGAAGACCAGGGACGAGCATGTCTGTCCCAAAGACATGGAAGGTGAGCAGGATTCAGACAGCAGTCCTGCACCTCCCAGACCCCCTCCTCACCCCTCCCCAACCGTCCGCCCCACGCCCCAGCTTTCTGCAATGGGAAAGCCGCGTCAAATGTTTGCTATGGACAATTTTGACAGCAGAAATCCACGCTCCCTGCCGTCATGTCTGGGGGTGAGGGAGCCAGGGGTGGGGTGGGGGCCCCCGCTCCACACACCCACAGGCAGGCTCCTGCCAAAACCCGCCACACACCCGTCTTCCTGCTCATTTTGCCCTGTGGATGGTTTTTAAAGCTTTTTAATTGTCCTTAATAAATTACCTACTTGTGCACGATTGTTACAATAGTTTCATTAATTTTTCTCGGTGCATCTAAGCTGTTTATCACAGAAATGTTAATGGAAAAGAAAAATATGTCAGGAAGGCTCTTTCTCACACTCCGGGCTTAGGCAAACGAACGCTTATGGGAAATGGTTTCCGGCACCGCAAACAATTAGGGACGTAATTCACTCCATTGCAGCAAACTGTCTTTCAGCAAGGCCAGGAAGGGCATGCCCACTGGAGAGTCCTGGGCTTGGGATCCGGCCCACAGACACCAGCCTCGAGATATCTAACTTGTAACTCTATCTCTGCCCTGGGCCTCCTGAAACCTACACGGAGCGTCTCCGCGCTGCCTGCACGGCCCACACCAACCAGCAGAGGCGTGCCAGGGAAATTTCAGATGATGTGCGTCCTGGTATCTCAGGGTCTCCACCAGAAATAAATGATCAGGGAGATGGCGAAGGCCAGCAGAGACCTTCTGGAAGCCAGGCAACCAGGAGCGGAGGATGTGGCCCCAGGGTGGGGTGGTCAACAGGGGATCATTTGTCTGGCCTCCCAGGAGCTGCAGGGAAAGGGCACAGAGGCTGCTGGGAGCGCGGCTGTAAAACCTGAGATGTCCTGAGTCATTCCACACACTCACCATCTGACCAAGAGTTCAGCAGAACAGCTGGCTCAGCGGGGCCCTTCTCATGTGACAGCGGGAGCCCTAGGCTCGGACAGAGCATGGACCGAGCACACCACAACCGGCCCATCTGTCCCGGGGTGCCCCTTCCCGGGCAGGGGGCTTTAAGATTTAGAACAAACTGGCCGCAGCTGGCTTCAGAGGTGTTAAGGGTGACGGTCAATTTCCTTGGAGCAAACGGATTCGCTGGATTCGGGGTTTATGAATCAACACGGCATCAAAGCACAAGTGAGCGCAGGTGTAAAATAAAATCCAAGCCTCAAGGCATGGCCCGCTCTGATCCCAGCGCCCCTGCCCAAAAGGCTCACTGCTCGTCACACCAGGTAACTTGGCATTCCCCTAACATACTCCCGCCCAAGGGGTTTCTCCTCACCAGCAAAGTTCTTCCCATTTTCATCCATCCTATCAAACTCCTACTCATCCTTCACATCCCATACAGAGCCGTCCGTGCTAAGTGTCTTCAGTCATGTCCGACTCTCTGGGACCCCACAGACTGTAGCCCACCAGGCTCCTCCATCCATGGGGATTCTCCAGGCAAGAATACTGGAGCGGGTTGCCATGCCCGTTTTTAGGGGAACTTCCCGACCCAGGGATCAAACCCATGTCTCCTATGTCTCCTGCAGTGGCAGGTGGGTTCTTCTTCGCTCGACTCTCCTAGAGCAGGTAGAGGCATCTCTTTCACAGCCCAGTCAGCGCTGGAAGAATATTCCACAAGTTGAACAGATGCTCACCCTTTATTCTAACTGGTGTTCCTCATGGTGTCTACACTCCAGCAAGTGACCAGATCCTCAACGAAAAGCTCCAACAGAGAGCACCTCTCTGGGGCCTAAAGGCTCACCTCCCAGAGTAGAGCAGCCTCATTCTGTGTGCTTGGAGCCCATGTGGCGAGAGCCTCAAGGGGAGCCATGTGGAAAGGACCTGAAGAGGTCTCCCAGGGCTCCGAGAGGAAATCCACAGCCTGGCAGTCCCCTGCCAGCTCTCCACCTCATCTCCCAGCCCCCACTCCCTGGCTCACCCTGTTCCCATTCCTCCTCCTCCTCCTGTTCCCTGAACTCAAGAAGCTCCTTCCTGAAGCCCTGGTGCAGTGGCGAAGAATCTGCCTTAGCAAAGCAGCAGGTCTGATCTCCTTGGGGAACCAAGATCCCATATACCTCAGGGCCTGCACACTGCAACTCTGTAACTGCACTGGGAGATTCTACATGACCCAATGAAGACGGGTCATGCCGCAATCAAGACCCAGCGCAGCCAAACAATGTTCCTTTTTTTTTTTTTTTTTTAAAGAGTTCATTCTTACTTTGAGCACTACACAGGCCGGCCATCTGCCTGGAAACCCCAGTCCTTGAACAGTCCAGAGGCCCTGCCCACTCTGCCTAAACGAGCGTTCTCACACTACCACCCTGGTCCCCAGTCCCTCTCCAGCGCAACACTCTATTCCGTCTCCTCTTTGCACGGAATCAGTATCTGTAAGTAGCAGGTCCGTTTAGCCTTCTCCTCCATTGTCTGACTCCCCTTTAGACTGCAAACTTCATGAGAGCACGGAACTGGCTGTCTCATTCGTGGCTATGCCTACAATGCCCCGGACCATGCCCCACACGGAGGAGCCAGCCTGAACAGCCGTCACGAGTGAGGGAAACGCATGCTGTCGCAGAACAAGGTGCGGCCTCCCAAGCCCCTGGAAAGCGCTGTGTGTGCTAGGAAGTGGCCTGGCTCAACGGAGGGCAGGCCAGGCAGCACGGAGGGACTGGGAGGACTTGGGAATTTGGGGAGACACCCCCAGGGTGGGAAACACGCAGCAGGAATGAACAAAAACTGGTTGCACGTTAATATATGCTGCCTTCTCCTATGAACACTGTAATTTTCTTCACTAAAACACTGTCTAACAGAACCAACTCCCCTAATTACAGACGTTTGTATGCATTATAATCTTTATACAATTAAACCTACTTAAAAGAATAAATGATTAAATGCCCCCCTTGCCCTGTCACTAACCCATCCCTCCTCTACCCACCACCACCAAAAAACAAACAACACAACAACCAAATATATAACAAAGCAAAAAAAAAAAAAAAGGTGCTATACTAGAACGCCAAGTTAAGTTGTAGACACACAAAAATCCCAGGAAATTGAAATTCAGGCTGACACAGAACTTTGTAGCTACAGGGGGGAAAGTCAACTTTCAACTTCAAACCAGCATCTGACAGCTCAGCATCTGACTGCAATGTCAAATTAAAGGCTTGTATGGATCGTACAAAATGTCTTATTTCAGAAGCAAACATCTTCCCTTGCACGATTCATCTCCAGACACAAACACAGCTTGGTGACCAGCAGAGGCTTTTCTGGATCATCTCTGAAACTGCACAAACACATTCCTGGCCCGTGGGTATTTACCAGGAAGTCGGTGGTGACGCCCCTGGAGTCAGGCAGGTTTAAAGGATCTGTCTTTGGGACACTGGCTGTACACCTCCTGAGGAAAACATCCATCATGGAATTTCTACAAAAAAGGCCCAGATGTCAGCGGCTTGTCTGATGCCAACACCCCACTTTTTAAAGATTCAGCATCATGTGGAAAAAGGGGGCACACCAGAGCCAGACCCATGTCCTCCTCTTCCACGTACTGAAAGGGCTCTGCACACAAAACTGGGCTCCCTGAACCCTTGAAGAGCTGGTACTTGAAAAGGAGACCAGGCCCAGAGCTTTAATTACAGCCGCAGAGGGGACCTGCCCCTGCAGGGCCTTCTCATCACCCCAGAAGCACTCTGAAAAAGCCCTCTTTTCTGCCTGGGCCACGCTTAAGGCCTGGCTAACCAGATGCGGCATGTGGTGGGCAGGCCAGGCCTGGGAGGTTCCCTGACAACCAGCTTCATCTCCCTGCTCGTCTGGGAAACAAAGTTTCCAGTACAGAAGAAGGACCGTCTAGCAGGACAACTTGGGTCATCTCATGGCTCTGCAGGGACCACCCCTGGGTACGGGGTGCGGTCCATGCTGAGCCTCTGCGCTCCAGTCTGTAAACCAGAGGTGGCAGCAGGACCTGCCCAGTGAGGCTGTTGATGATGCGAGCTCCACGAGGAGTTCAGGCTGTCAGCAAAGGCTGCCTGACCATTCACCAGGAATGTTGACAACCTGTCGAGCCTCCTCAAGGCTTCTCGAATCCCTTCTTGGACATGAAAGCACAGAGGTCTGGGGAGGAGGGAAAGGGGTGGGAATCAGCAAGACTTGGCTCCTCCCCTTCTTCTCCCATCTCCTTCCTGGCTCTGCGCCCTGCCCATCCAGCCCCTCCCCGGGCTAAGCAGGCAGCCGAAGCCCCTGGAGGGCCCACAAGGGGGCCACTGGATTTACGGGGAGACAGGCGCTGACCCAGCTTTTCAGGGAGGACGAAAAGGAACGTGACCATGCTGGGCACATCGGCTTTAGCCCCTGAAGGATGCTGAGGCTCAGAGACGTGACAAAGAACAGTCTGTCCCGGGAGACACAGCTAATGGGCGGCAGTGTACAGCCTGGGACAGCAAGTGAGCTCCAACTGAAGGCAGGCCCGCCGCACAGAGCGGGAGCGGCCCAATGCCGAGAGCAAGTGAAGCTCCGCGCCTGCCCTGCCCTTGGACCCCAGGATGGTCTCCTGAGCACACGGGGAGGTGGGTCCTGCTGCTGCCCGAGGAGCCGCGAGTCCCCGGGGAAGCCTGTGAACTGGCCTCTGTCTGCATGTGGCCTGCAGGCACTTCCTGTAGGGCTGCGCCCAGGGCAGGGGACGCGGGGAGGACACGGGGCCAAGTGCCCCAATGCAGCTCCCAGCGTTCTCATCAGTCAGCTCCGACATCTGCAGCCTCAGGACACGCTGCACCGGACACTCCCAGACATGGCGAACCCTCAGGGTGGGAAGGCAGGCACCGCCTGGACACAGCAGAGTCCACAGGGCCCACTCTGTCCAAGGCTTAGCTAGAGGCCCGCACCTCCCTCTGCCCAGCCCTGCGTGGGCTCAGGAGCGGCCCCAGCATTGTCAGCGGGACAAGGAGGCCCCTGGGGTCGCCAGATGCCTCCACCCAAGGGGCCTGTCTCCTAGGAGAAGGAGCCAGTTGGGAGGAAGGCAGCTCCTGCCCCTCATCACCGCCTCTCCTCACTGTCTCAGATCTGGACAGGGCCGTTTCTGTAGCCGTCTGGGGCTCGGCGGTCCTCAGGAAGGTCTGGGCATCCTTCTCCTGCACCGTCTGCCAGAGAGAGCCCAGGGCCCACAGACGCCACGGCGAGGCCATTCGACGCCCGTCGGGAAGAAGGCGAGGGGACCACGGCTCCACACCCCTCCTCAGCCCAGGCTCCAGGGCGCCCGCGGTCGTCACATCCCCTCTCCACTCTTAGCTTGGGCAACCGAACCGAGAGGAGAGGAGAGGCCAGTGGAGAACAAAAGCCCGATTCCTCTGGGGCAGAGGGGCCTGGATAACTGGACAGGCCCCATAATCCCTGTGGAAGTCGATGAGCCCCATGCTGTTTAAGAAAACTCCCCACACAAAGGCCTCTCCAGGTTCTGAAACTTACAGTAACTCCCTTATAGGAAAATGAAGCTAGTCATGCTTCAAAACCAAGAAGGTAAACATCTCCAGAAGGTCCGTCCCGACGCCGATGTTCAGGACCCTGACTGTGGCAGGAGACCAGTTTAAAAGGGGGGAGTCTTCGAGGAGCAGGGGTGTTCTGGGGCGGAGGGAAAGGATGCCTCATTTAGATCTCTCTGCCCCAGAGTCCTCCCCCTGAAGCCACCAAGCTGCCAGCAGAAGGGAAACGCTGCTGAGACAGGCCCTTTACCCAAACAGAAAACTAAAGAGACCACAGAAATTACTGCTGCCGGTAGACCTACTGGGACCGGCACTAAGAGCGGGTGGCTGCGGCCCGGCGCACTAAGCACAGCCCAGAGCAGCTACCCTAAGTTCGAGGTCAGAGGCAGAAGCCGGGAGGACCCCATGCCCAAAGGGCGGCGGCCAAGAGGAGTTACCTCACGTCCAAGGTGAGGGGCAGCAGCCGAGAGTGCCAGGCTGCCATGGCGCAGGAACGGCCGAGAGGAGCCACCTCATGTCCGAGGCCAGGGACAGCGGCCGGGAGGAGCCACCACATGTCAGAGACAAGGGGAGGTGGCCAAGGAGTGGTGGCTGCATGGGCACAGGAGGACCTAGAGGAGCCATCCCACGTTGAAGGTCAGGAAAGGCGGCGGTGAGGAGATACCCTTCGTCCAAGGTAAGGAGCAGCAGCTGCGCTTTGCTGGAGCAGCCGTGAAGAGATATCCCGCCCAAGGTAAGAGAAACCCAAGTAAGATGGTAGGTGTTGCAAGAGGGCATCAGAGGGCAGACACACTGAAACCATACTCACAGAAAACTAGTCAATCTAATCACACTAGGACCACAGCCTTGTCTAACTCAATGAAACTAAGCCATGCCCGTGGGGCAACCCAAGACGGGCAGGTCATGGTAGAGAGGGCTGAAAGAATGTGGTCCACTGGAGAAGGGAATGGCAAACCACTTCAGTATTCTTGCCTTGAGAACTCCATGAACAGTATGAAAAGGCAAAATGATAGGATACTGAAAGAGGAACTCCCCAGGTCAGTACGTGTCCAACACACTACTGGAGATCAGTAGAGAAATAACTCCAGAAAGAATGAAGGGATGGAGTCAAAGCAACCCAGGGCAGGTGGGTCATGGTGGAGAGGTCTGACAAAATGTGGTCTACTGGAGAAGAGAATGGCAAACCACTTCAGTATTCTTGCTTTGAGAACCCCATGAACAGTATGAACAGTATTGATCTATTTAGGTGAATCCAAATCTGAGGAAATGGAACAGACTGCCCTGGGTCAGGTAATCTTTTCAGTGTTTCGTATAGCAACACTTTGGCCTTTGACAGCATTGGATAATATACAAGAATACACAGACTGATGGGCTTCCCTGGTGGCTCAGCGGTAAAGAATTTGCCTGCCATGCAGGAGACAGTGCAAGAGATGCAGGTTCTATCCCTGGTCAGGAAGGTGCCCTGGAGGAGAGCATGGCAACCCACTCCAGTATTCTTACCTGGAGAATCCCATGGACAGAGGAGCCTAGTCCATAGAGGGCTAGTCCATAGGGTCACAAAGAGTCAGACATGACTGAAGCAACTTAGCATACACACACGCACACAGATGTACAGTTCTGTCTCCTCAACTAGACCACACGCCCCAAGGACAAAAGCTGTATTTTACTCACTTTGAATTCACAGACCATAAGATTGTCTGGCTCAGAAGATTCAATAAAGACATAAGGAATAAAATAGTTAATAAATCTTAGTCCTACTGCCTAAATAGACAATATATTTTAAGAATTCAGTCTGCTTCATCTCTTCCTGATAGCTATCCCCATCTTTTCTGTCCCTTGGGATTTCTTCTTTCCTTCAACAAATATTTATTAAGAACCTACTTTGCCTATGTCCTGGGATACAGTAGTAAATTTTAAAATGTAAACAAAACCCCCAACAATCTCTGCCCTCACAAAGTTATATTCTAGTGTGAGAGGTAATGAAAAATACAACAAGTAAATATAATTCCAGACAATAAGTGCTATGAAGGAAATAAGGTGTTGGGCTATCAAATAGGAGTTGCTAGTTTGTCCCAAATTTAAATAAGAATTCCTCTTATATGACTACTCTGAAAAGGGGTTCTAAAGACCTTAAGGCTCTTTACTTGAGTGAAATAAATGATGACCAGTACATCCGGTGTTCATCAGAAGAAGGTAGGTGAATTTTTTCCTCCCTGTGGTATTTTCACGAATTATCAAATAGGAGTTGCTAGTTTGTCCCAAATTTAAATAAGAATTCCTCTTATATGACTACTCTGAAAAGGGGTTCTAAAGACCTTAAGGCTCTTTACTTGAGTGAAATAAATGATGACCAGTACATCCGGTGTTCATCAGAAGAAGGTAGGTGAATTTTTTCCTCCCTGTGGTATTTTCACGAATACTTGTGAGTAGCAATCATGGGTCCTAGGCTGAGATATGAAAATAAGACAAGCAGGGTCCTTGCTCAGAGTCTACTGTGGAAGGAGATATGAAAGCAGATATAAAATAGATAAAGAATGACACCGTTTCAGATGTCCAGCCTGGGGGAAAGTAACCCTGTGTTGGGTCTGCTGTGTAGGCAAGGTTTGCCTGCTATGACCTGGAGTGTTTATTTTCTAGTTACAATTAGAATTATCTGGGGGAACTTTTATATAAGGCCAATGCCTGGTCTCAATTCCAAAGATTCTGATTCTATATGTGTGGGGTGAGGGCTGAACACCAATATTGTTTTCAAAATTTTTACTGGAATTAAAATTTACTTGCATGTTCAACCTCTGCTTTGGTCATATCTGGTCCCTGTCATTTTTCTGTTGTTGTGTTTTTGTTTGTAATGTCTTTTTTTTTTTTTGCATGTTAATGCTCTGAGAATGTCTTTAATTTTTACCCTGTTTCTCTAACTTTTAATTGGCTATTATGACTCAAAACTACCATCACTTTCTTCAGGAAGTTTTCCATGGTCTTTCCTGGCAAAATTGTGAATCCTTTCCTGTATTTCCATAGCACCTTTTATAATTCTCAGTGATTAGAGAAGGCAATGGCACCCCACTCCAGTACTCTTGCCTGGAAAATCCCATGGATGGAGGAGCCTGGTGGGCTGCGGTCTATGGGGTCGCACAGAGTCGGACACAACTGAGCGACTTCACTTTCAGTTTTCACTTTCATGCATTGGAGAAGGAAATGGCAACCCACTCCAGTGTTCTTGCCTGGAGAATCCCAGGGACGGGGAAGCCTGATGGGCTGCCGTCTATGGGGTCACACAGAGTTGGACATGACTGAAGCGACTTAGCAGCAGCAGCAGCAGTGTCCAGCTGACTTAGTTTGGATCTTGGGAAGAATAACAGACTGAATCCAATGGGGGAGGAGAAATCGGGTGCTGATATCAGAATGGGGACTGGACACTGAGCCTCAAACAGCAAATATTCGTGTCAATATCGTATAAATTTTATTGTTCCTGAAAGCGTTTAAAGTGGCTGTCTTTCTATTACACCTGAGTTTCTTAAGAGCAAATACTACCTGATATTAATCTTTTAATACTTAGCTCCAAGTTAAATTCCTGTCTCAGTGTTTAAGAGAATGGTTCCTCAATTTTACAGATATGGGCTTATTCTAAAGTCTGTTCTGAATAGCATTTGTCCTTTCTTTTTTAGGGGAGAACAATCAGAGAACATTTATTACACTGAAGGGTGTACATCTACTATTGTATTTGGCCTTTCTAAAGTGCTTTTACTTTATTTTCTCAGCACCCCTTTCCCGAGCTTTTGCACAATGGCTTTTCAAACTATCATCCTCCAGAAAAATCTTTGAGAATCTCTGAATTAGCTGCTTTCCATTTGGCCTCCTGAGAAAGGGATGCTGGAATGTAAGGGTCAATGAGAGAGGGAGACAAGCCATGTGGCTGGGATCCAAACCCACCAGCCCCAGGTGCCCTCTATCCCTGCCAGAATGCAGATGGGTAACAAGGAGGAAAGTAGGAACTCCCAGACTCCAGGTGAGGGGAGCCCAGCTCACATTTGAATTGATTGGGTTGACAGACTCCCATGCAGGTAGAAAATTCTGCTTTACTTCTGCCCTATCTGCTGAACTTTCACTCAGAATCTCTTTTATCTTATACTTAAAAATTGAAGAGAGGGAAAGAGCTGACAGTCAAAGAAGTTTACGTTTAAGTTCTAGTTTATAAGCAGTTTTCCTGAGTCTTAGGTCATTTCAAAGTTGCTATTTAATGTGTCCTATAGCTACTCCCCCAGAGAAGGCAATGGCACCCCACTCCAGTACTCTTGCCTGGAAAATTCCATGGACGGAGGAGCCTGGTAGGCTGCAGTCTGTGGGGTGGCTAAGAGTCGGACACGACTGAGCGACTTCACTTTCACTCTTCACTTTCATGCATTGGAGAAGGAAATGGCAACACACTCCAGTGTTCCTGCCTGGAGAATCCCAGGGATGGGGGAGCCTGGTAGGCTGCGGTCTATGGGGTTGCACAGAGTTGGACACAACTGAAGCAACTTAGCAGCAGCAGCAGCATAGCTACTTCCCAGAGACAGGAAGCATTCTATCAAGCTCACCCCTCCTTTAGGGGCAGACTTGGGTTTGGTTTTATGAACAGTAATGATATTTTCATAAGGTGCACTTTGCTTCCACACAGGATGGTATGATTCATAAAATAAAGTGCTTATGCCTTAATTCTTTCCAGGAATAAACCCTATTTCCTGCAACTATGAGTCCTATCAGAAACAAGCTGGTCCTCCTACAATTGGTTGTGATCTTGTGTGGCCACATTAAGTGCCACAGAATGCTTTAGAATGGGAGAATAATGCAAAGAAGGAGAAGGAGAGCAGAGATGGCAGGGTAGCACCTGTTGGGGTTTCCCAGTGAGAATGTCTCCAGCACCTAGATATCCACTAGGGCTCTCGGGAGGCAGACAGAGCTGCCAGCCAAACTTTTTATTGGATTGATCATCCCTATAGCAGTTTGCTCTGAGTGATCAAATCCTTCTCAGCACTGAAGGATGAAGCGGCTACCTCAGAGCAACTCTTGTCTCCCACCCACCTCCCTCATCGGTTGTAACTTATTTGGATAACTGGACAACTTAATTAACTCACTAGAAATAATGCTTCCCTGATGGTTCAGATGGTAAAGAATCTGCGGGAGACCTGGGTTTGATCCCTGGGTTGGGAAAATCCCCTGGAGGAGGGCCAGGCAATCCCCGTGGACAGAGAAGCCTGGCGGGCCACAGTTCATGGGGTCGCAAAGAGCTGGACACGACTGAGTGACTAAGCACATGGTGGAAATAATGAGCTCTGCAGTGGCCTTCCTGACACCCAACCTTTCCCCTTCTCTCCTCTGTAGTAGCAGGGTCTTTATTTCCTTTGGAGTAAGGGGTACAGGTGACAAGAACCTGCTTATCTACATCTCTCCCATCTGAAACCTCACAGCTGGCTTACAGGAAAGAATCCAAACTCTTTGGCATGGGATACATCTAGGCAGTATAATCAGAGTGATATTTTGGGACTAATAATTTGGCAGCAGAAAGTAAAGGCAAGAAGTAAATTAGTTGCCAATTAGAACAGTTTGGCAGTATATGGGCCACACCCAGGAAGACATTGTGCCAGAACAATTATGAGAGAATTTGGCCAAAGAATATGGTACGCTGAGAGCCTTTTAGGAGCCAAGCCTTGTGCTAAGTGCTTTACATATGTTATTCATTTGTGACAAAAGTAATTCCCTAAGAGCACCCACGCTTTTCTGCTGTGGCTCTTTTCACAGCCCACAACTATATAGTTGGGGTTCTGTGGCAGCTCAGACAATAAAGAATCTGCCTGCAATAGTTGTTTTGACATTTGCATCCACTCTCTAAGTTTCCAGCTATGTGTCTGGCAGGTAGTAGATGCTTGAGAAGTTTTTTGAATGAACACATGACTGTGTCTTAGTTACAACTTGTGGAATGTAAATTCGTGAGAAGAAACGTCATGGAAATTGTAGGAAACCCTGAATAACTAGTGTCCAGGAAGGGGCTATGCAGGGCAGTTCTGGGGACAGCTCAACCTTCGCTTGAGGAATGGCCATTAGTGTTACAGCTGCTAATGCTTCTGCAGGATGGCTCTTAGTTTAAATTCTTGAGGGATAGATTCTGATTAGCCCGGCTTGGGTCAGGTGTCCTTCAATGGCCCAATCACCTATGACCAAAAGGGCAGAGTCACATAGTGGGAACTGTCTGCAGGGTGTGCCTTGCAGAGATTTGGGTTGGATGTTACCTTTAGGCTTGAGTTATAGTACTCTTGGGCTATGAGTTCAACATTAATGAATCAAAGTCTATATTAAATAAGATGTCTTTTAACAGAAATACACATAAAATGAGGTTATGCACTGACTGACTGACAAAAACCTTGTGACTAGAGACTAGCAGGGAACATTTATGTCCACTAGGAACAATGGTTCAATATTTGCTAACTCAGTGTTTGTAGCAAGTGTATAGAATATAACTACTGCAACAAATGGAGTCAACTATAGTTGGAAATGTATATTCCTACCAGCAATGTGTAAGCCACATTCTTGAAAATGTTTATTAAATTTTAAATGTTTTTCTAACAGATGAAATAATTTTGCCCATCTGGTAGTGTGTAGTAATATATATGGTGAAAATATTTTCCAGTCCATGATTTGCCTCTTCATTTAAAAAAAAAATTATAGTTGATGCACGATATTGTGTTAGTTTCAGGTGTATGGCAAAGTGATTCAGTTTTACTTAGTTTTACTCAGTTATATATATATATATTTTTTGGATTATTTTCCCTTATAAGCTATTATAAAATATTGAATATAGTTCCCTGTGCTATGCAGTAGTGTATACATTAATCCTCAATTCCCAATACCTGTTCATTTTTATCAACTATATATGTGATTCTCTTTCTCCTCCTCCTCTTCCCCTCCTTCTTCTTTTTCAAGAAGGTCTTGATTCTCCTAATTCCTTTGCATTTTCATATATGTTTTAGAACACATTTATCAATTTCCACTAAAAATTCTTATGGAATCATAATTGCCATTGTGTTGAATCTACAGTTCAATTTAGAGAAAATTGTCATCTTAACAATTTTGATATCTCATTTTTAAACAGTGAAAGAGCCCTGTGGAGTTTGGTGTGAGTGACAACAATAAAAAATAAACGTTTCAGTCACTGTGATATTTTTCCACTGAAAACCAGCTCACATCTATTCTCTTCCTCAGGTAGGAAATGTTCCCATGGTAAATGTCCAAACAATATAGAGCCTCTCTTTACCCTCCTATTTGTTCTGAAAAGAACTTCCTTTTTCTTCACTGAGTACATTGTTTACCCAATCAGAAAAACAAAAGAGAAAAGACAAATAGGAAAATAATTAAAAGAACAATTACTGCATGTTTTGGTATGAATATTATGGGTTAAGATTGAGTAATTTTTCTCTTAAATAGATATTTTAGATTTGTCTTACTCATTTAGTAATATCAATTTCCTCTAATATTCCCTGGCATTCTGAAGGAATTTTTAAATAAACACTATTTTCTTTTATAAACAAATGTCTTCTCTTATGAGGCTGCTATAAAACAGAATACAGAGGGTATAACAGAGGCTATGCATGAATCACTTGCCATAGGTTTCTATACTTCGATATAAAGATGCTTATGTCACAAGTTCATTTTAAAGACAGTAAGTCCAGATTACTATTAGAATTATACTGATCTATAGTCTCAGAAGTTTTTTGCTTTTTTGTTTTGTTTGTTTTAAATCTGAACTGGTCAGGAGCCAGTCACAGATCTCTGTTAGGTTGATAATGAGCATCTTCTATTTTGAGGTTCATCTCTCTCCCTGTGTTTGAACATTTTATAAACAGATGATGCTTTGGACTCATTAGTAGCACTTGTGCTTTCAGTTGTTTTTATAACTAATTAACCAGGGAGTAAATGAAATCCTGCTATGCCAGGTGACAAGGGGTAGGAAAAGGATGTACAGGATATGGTTTCTGCTGATATAATTCTACAGCATACTTGGGCAGACAGAACCCAGATGCCCATAACATTCCATGGAGTATCATAGCGCATACAAATTTAAATTAAAATTTACATTTTAAAGCATGAAAATCTCAATACACACCCAGTAAGAGCACAATACACTAGAAACGAGAGTCTCTCACTCTTTCTTTGGAGATTGCATTAGCCATTTTATTTTCAGCTCTTATCTGAAAGTATGTGTTTATGTATTCATTTGTCCTCTTACATTTTTGTCTGTCTACTCTCATGTAAGTTTCATGAGGACCTCAGGTTCAATATCAGGAGAAAAGCTTGTAAATGATAGTTAAAAACTGTGAGATCCATGATTTATAAAAGGGATGTTCTCTGTGTTACTGAAATCAGAGGGATCTTCCCAAAAGAGGTGACGTTCACCCTATGTGAGAAGTCCCAAGGGTGCATTTGCAAAAGTGGGCTGATGTGTCAAAAGGAGTACATATTTAACATTTTGTTAGATATTGCTAAATTGCCACCTTTAGTTTTGATGAGTGAGCAGGCATTTATCTTGCATATAACGGTGTAACAAAGAGGTGATATTCCTGGCACAGGGAGCAGCAGGAACAAAGACACAGCATGTGCAAGGGACCATGCAGTTTGGTGGGGTGTGTGGTAGGGAGTGGGCAGACTATAAAATAATTTAGGGCCAGGTCAAGAATTGGGTGAGCTGAGGCATCAGGGAAATCTCTCAGAAGTAATCTGAGAGAAGGAATAGGATAAAATAGGATAAATCTCTCAGAAGTAATAGGAAAGAAGGCAAAGATGAATAGGGGCATGAATCCGTCTCTGTGGATGGTATCTTTCCTGTTGCCTCCCTTTCTCCTTGCTTGCTTTCTTGGTTTCCCGAGTGCCTGCCTCGCCCTCCTGCCTTCACACATTTATTGAGCACCAGTTGCATGCCAGGCACTGCTCTAGGCACTGAAGAGAGCAAGACAAAGTCCTGCCCTCACAGTACCTGCCTTCTAGTTGGGGAGACATACAATCAACAAGAGAATGAAGGAAGGGAAGAAGAGAGGAAGGGAGGAAAGGAACCTGGGAGGCAGGAGTGCTGTGACGGAAATTATGAAGAAGGGTAGTGTGGGGTGACAAAGAGGTGGCCCTGGCGAGCTGGAAGGTGGATGCTGCTCACTCACTTTCTGCCCAAGTCCCACCCGCACCCTGCCTGTCGCAGACGTCACTGCTCACCCAGGGCACTGGGATTTCCCTCCTCTCTGAACTTGACTTCTGATTTCTATTTCTTGCACTTCTTGTTTTCATTTCCCATCTCCCCTCTTTGACTGTAAGCTCCTTGAGGGCAGGGCTGAGTTTTTTTTACATGTTTGATCCTACACTAGAGCCCAGTGCCTTGAAGCACAGAAACCTGATTTAAAAAACAAAACAAAACAAAAAACAAAAAGCAAAAAACAAAATCTCCATTGTTGAAAAACTTAGCAAGTTCACATTTTCTGTGTTTTCTTTTTCTCTTGTTTCTTAGGTTGCTTGCATGATACATGGTCACCACTCCTGAAGAATACTTTTGCTCCTGCTGAGTCGTCCCACTTGCACCTTCCATCCTTGCAGGAACAGCTACATTGTCCGGCACACGATAAATGAAGGGCCTTTCTGGTTGGGCTCCTCAACTCATAATGAGGATTCCCAGCAGGCCTGGATGGATCCAAAGTAATGTGAGCCTGCTGTCCCACAGATGTCTTTAATAATAAATGCAAAGAAGGCAGAGGGTGTGACATATTCATTTCTTTATTATGAAATGTCCCTGTAAATTTTCAGTGCCCACATTTAAAGTGAAAAAGAAAGCAAGTTAAGCTTTGGGGCCTCTGGTTGCATATCATGAAACAGTTTCCGCTTGGAGGGAGAAAATGACTTTTAGGGGTCAGAGGATTTTCTAGAGATTATGGAGGTACCTCATTTGGGGGTTTAATTGCAGACTTTCAGTAAGGGTGTTGTTAGATTATTTATGACCTGTTGATTTAAATGGGGAATGGATTATGATGAGAAATATGAGTTATAGCCCTCCTGAAGACCTTTGGCTTAAAACTCAACATTCAGAAAACTAAGATCATGGCATCTGGTCCCATCACTTCATGGCACATAGATGGAGAAACAGTGGAAACAGTGAGAGACTTTATCTTTTTGGGCTCCAAAATCACTGCAGATAGTGACTGCAGCCATGAAATTAAAAGATGCTTGCTCCTTGGAAGAAAATTTGTAACCAACCTAGACAGTGTATTAAAAAGCAAAGACATTACTTTGTCAAAAAAGGTCTGTCTAGTGAAAGCTATGGTTTTTCCAGTAGTCATGTATGGATGTGAGAATTGGACTATAAAGAAAGCTAAGCACTGAAAAATTGATGCTTTTGAATTGTGGTGTTGGAGAAGACTCTTGAGAGTCCCTTGGACTGCAAGGGGATCCAACCAGTCCATTCTAAAGGAGATCAGTCCTGGGTGTTCATTGGAAGGATTGATGCTGAAGCTGAAACTCCAATACTTTGGTCATTTGATGCGAAGAACTGACTCATTTGAAAAGACCCTGATGCTGAGAAAGATGGAAGGCGGGAGGAGAAGGGACGACGGAGGATGAGATGATTGGATGGCATCACCGACTCAATGCACATGAGTTTGAGTAAATTCCAGAGTTGGTGATGGACAGGGAGGCCTGGCGTGCTGTAGTCCATGGGGGCCCAAAGAGTCGGACATGACTGAGCGACTGAAATGAACTGACTGAAGACCTCAGAAAATTGTAACTATCCGTCTTTGTAGGAGAAGCTACCTTTTTCTATCTTGTCAGTACAGGCTTTGTGGTAACAGATTCTAGAAACATGGTGTCAGAACTGGAAAGAGCACCAGTGATCCAGTCTCTTGCTCTTGTAGATGTGAAAGTGAGATCAGAGCCATGAAAGGACTTACTGAAGATCCCTGGGCCAGGCAGTGGTTAGTGTTTGTGGATTAGGTCTTTTGACCTGTTCGCATTTTCCTCTGTTATGCAGATGTGATGACAAAGAGCTTAGTGGACTGTCAAGTCTTGAGTAAGCCACTGGCTCCCCATCATCTCTATGGGCTGTCTCTAATCTTAGCTTGACCTCCGTAGGCCTTAGCTTACTCGATGACATTAGTTGATGTCCAGGTTCTCTTCTGTTTCTTAAATTTCCTTCTTTCATGGCTCTGTGCTTAATCACTCAGTCGTGTCTGACTCTCTGTGACCCTATGGACTGTAGCTCACAAGGCTCCTCTGTCCATGGGATTCTCCAGGCAAGAATACTGGAGTGGGCAGCCATTCCCTCCTCCAGGGGATCGTCACAACCCAGGAAGAGATAGAGGTTGAAAGATCCTTGGAATTCATCACAAACCTCTTAAGTTTTGCCTCCACTGACTCCTCCTTCAGTCTCATCTTTCACCACCTTGTGCCCATCCCATTCCCTGACCTACCAGTGCAGCTCCCCAGGTGCCCAGCATCCTGCCTCTCAGAGCATCTGTCTGATATGCCCTTGGCTATCCTTGCCCTGTTAGGTTGTACTTCTTCCTTAAGGTTCTGTTTGAGCATTACCTTCTCAGAAAGACTTTCTTCTTCTTTTTTTCTTTTTTTCCAATAATTTTCTTTCTTTCTTTATTGGCTGTACTGGGCATTCATTGCTGTGTGGGCTTTTCTCCAGTTGTGGTGAGCAAGGGCTAATTTCTACTTGTGGTGCTCAGGCTTCTCTTTGAGGTGGCCTCTCGTGTTGCTGAGGCCAAGCTGGCTAAGCCGGGGCAAGCTGGCTTCAGTAGTTGTGGTGTCTGAGTTCTAGAGCCTGAGCTCAGGAGTTGCAGTACACAGGCTTAGCTGCTCTATGCCATGTGGGATCTTCCACAGTCCAGGGATCAAACCCGTCTCCTGCATTGGCAGGTAGATTCTTTACCACTGAGCCACGAGGGGATCCCCAGGAAGGCTTTCTTGATGTCCTCTTATAGGCTTCCCCAGCACCCAGTGCCTCTTGCTACCACAGTGTTTATCACAACACTGCATGGAAACTGCCTACTTAGATTTCTCTCTCTTAATACACTGCAAACTCCTCAGCTCTGAATACCAGTACCTGCACTGTGTCTGGAAATGTAGGAGAGGCTCACTAAATGTTTGTTTAATAATATGTGTTGATAGATTGCTGATGGGCTTTCTCTAAAATAACAACAGTTCGACACTTAAGTCCACGCCTTGTCTTTGAAGACTTTGGCTTCTGGGCATTGGCCGGTGGGAGTAGCCAACTGGTGGCTTGACTGGAATGATGAAGGTGTTAAGATTCATCCCTTGGTGCCACTTTGCTGATGGAAGGAACTCAGGCAAATGACTTCTGAGCCTTCATCACAGGACAGAGTGGACTTAGTCACTTAACATCTGGCCAAACCGTGTTTCAAGGAGGGCGCTCCAGAAAGATACATTGTAGACCCCATAGAAAGCATAGCCTCTCCCGGGTTTACAAGGTCTAGTGTACACTGGCAGCCTCTTTAGAGTTCTGGGGAGATGAGTGTGAGGCTTCTTGCTGCAGCTGGAAGATGGAAAGAGGTCAGCCATTCTTTGAAATTCTCAGAAGTTTTTCTCTCTCAGTTTGCTGAGTGGTTTCTAATGTGTGTGAACGCAGGCTGTTGCTAATTGCTGCTGATTGCTGGGAAACTGCTGGTAATAGCAAGTGACTGTCCTGGCAGCAGCCAAGGCCTATCCCAAGATAGCTGGTGTGGGGATAAAATGGTGTAGGCGGTGCTGGGGTGCCTGCACCCAGGAGCCGAGGACGCCCAGGCAGCCCAACAATCCACTGAGCAAAGGGGAGCCAGAGGGTAAAGCTCTTTGGGGGCCCAAGGCCACCAAAATGTGGGAACAGAGGGCATGATTCCAGCAGGAATTGAAACTCTGCTGTGTTAAATTTTACGTTAAATGATGCATAGAAGTTGGTCACTAAGCTTGAGGAAAGTTGCCTCTCAATACCTCGGCATGTCAGGATTCTCAAAGGGGTCCAGGATAAAAAGAGAAGTAATGCCAAAAGGAAACATGGAAATTTAAGATTTTGATAACATAATCAAGATTAACGGAGAGTATGCCCATGACATGGAACAGAAAGGCAGTCCAGACTATTGAGATCATCTAATCACTGATGGCCCTCTCCTCTCTCTCCAGCACAGTTATGAGGATTTTTTTCCAATAATTTTCTTTCTTTCTTTATTGGCTGTACTGGGCATTCATTGCTGTGTGGGCTTTTCTCCAGTTGTGGTGAGCAAGGGCTAATTTCTACTTGTGGTGCTCAGGCTTCTCTTTGAGGTGGCCTCTCGTGTTGCTGAGGCCAAGCTGGCTAAGCCGGGGCAAGCTGGCTTCAGTAGTTGTGGTGTCTGAGTTCTAGAGCCTGAGCTCAGGAGTTGCAGTACACAGGCTTAGCTGCTCTATGCCATGTGGGATCTTCCACAGTCCAGGGATCAAACCCGTCTCCTGCATTGGCAGGTGGATTCTTTACCACTGAGCCACGAGGGGATCCCCAGGAAGGCTTTCTTGATGTCCTCTTATAGGCTTCCCCAGCACCCAGTGCCTCTTGCTACCACAGTGTTTATCACAACACTGCATGGAAACTGCCTACTTAGATTTCTCTCTCTTAATACACTGCAAACTCCTCAGCTCTGAATACCAGTACCTGCACTGTGTCTGGAAATGTAGGAGAGGCTCAGTAAATGTTTGTTTAATAATATGTGTTGATAGATTGCTGATGGGCTTTCTCTAAAATAACAACAGTTCGACACTTAAGTCCACGCTTTGTCTTTGAAGACTTTGACTTCTGGGCATTGGCCGGTGGGAGTAGCCAACTGGTGGCTTGACTGGAATGATGAAGGTGTTAAGATTCATCCCTTGGTGCCACTTTGCTGATGGAAGGAACTCAGGCAAATGACTTCTGAGCCTTCATCACAGGACAGAGTGGACTTAGTCACTTAACATCTGGCCAAACCGTGTTTCAAGGAGGGCGCTCCAGAAAGATACATTGTAGACCCCATAGAAAGCATAGCCTCTCCCGGGTTTACAAGGTCTAGTGTACACTGGCAGCCTCTTTAGAGTTCTGGGGAGATGAGTGTGAGGCTTCTTGCTGCAGCTGGAAGATGGAAAGAGGTCAGCCATTCTTTGAAATTCTCAGAAGTTTTTCTCTCTCAGTTTGCTGAGTGGTTTCTAATGTGTGTGAACGCAGGCTGTTGCTAATTGCTGCTGATTGCTGGGAAACTGCTGGTAATAGCAAGTGACTGTCCTGGCAGCAGCCAAGGCCTATCCCAAGATAGCTGGTGTGGGGATAAAATGGTGTAGGCGGTGCTGGGGTGCCTGCACCCAGGAGCCGAGGACACCCAGGCAGCCCAACAATCCACTGAGCAAAGGGGAGCCAGAGGGTAAAGCTCTTTGGGGGCCCAAGGCCACCAAAATGTGGGAACAGAGGGCATGATTCCAGCAGGAATTGAAACTCTGCTGTGTTAAATTTTACGTTAAATGATGCATAGAAGTTGGTCACTAAGCTTGAGGAAAGTTGCCTCTCAATACCTCGGCATGTCAGGATTCTCAAAGGGGTCCAGGATAAAAAGAGAAGTAATGCCAAAAGGAAACATGGAAATTTAAGATTTTGATAACATAATCAAGATTAACGGAGAGTATGCCCATGACATGGAACAGAAAGGTAGTCCAGACTATTGAGATCATCTAATCACTGATGGCCCTCTCCTCTCTCTCCAGCACAGTTATGAGGGGGCTTTTCCCAGCCACTCACTTTCCCTTCTTCTCCAGGCCTGGGGTGGGGCTGGGGAGAGAAGCACATGCATTTCTGGAGCTCACCAAAGCCTTGTACTAGGCTTTAGGGACACAACATGAAATTAGATGGGGTTTAAAGTGTTTTAAATGTTAAATCCTAACCTTTAGTCCCTGCTTTTTCTTTATTCATCTGAAATTTTAATCTAGCTGGTGATCTTGCCTAGTTTGAGCAAACTCTGGGAGATAGCAAAGGATATGGCAGCCTGGCATGCTGTGGTGCATGGTGTTGCAAAGAGTGGTTCATGACTGAGAGACTAAGCAACAAAAGTGACCCTGCCTGAACGCCATTTACTTTTCTTTTGTTGGGATGGAATGTGTGTGTGTGTCCCTGAGGCAGATGCATGATGTTCCACTAGGAAGGTCAGGGTCCTTTCTGGGTAACAGTGGACATGAAGGGACAGAAGGCTTGGCTCGAGGGGCCTTTATATCAAGAGGGCCTCTTGGACCTGGTTGAGCTAGTTACTCTTTGCTGGAGTGAAGTCCCGCCCAAGACAAGCATACTTGATCTGTAATTGCATCAGTTGAGATTGTAGCAGAAAATAGGTGAAATGGTTAGTTGGAGAGAGTTTAATGAGTGGATTTTTTCCAGAGACATGGATAGGACCAAGGAAATCAGTGAAGGATGAAGCACCCAGAGAACAGCAACAGTAGAGAGTGCCTTCTGATGACAATTGGCAATCGCACAGAGCTGCCACTTGAGGACAATGTACCAGCTGAAGACTGAACATCTGACCACCGTAGTACATCTGTCTCTTCTCACTGGAACATCTACAGGCATTATTAAACCCATTTTACAGATGAGGCACGTTAAGGCCTTTACCCAATACCACACCTCCAGTAAGTGGGGAGACAGACTTGAATGCAGATCTGTCTGAATCTAAATGTCATGTCCTTGCAACCATTATATCTCTCATTCAAGACCGTAGGAGGTGAAGGTAGGGGTGACATCATCCTTACCTGTCCCTTTTATTATGAAAGCAAAAACTACTGTGTCACCCCCAGCAGACTTTTGTTTGTTTCTCACTGGCCAGAACTGTGTTTCATGATCCATGCACAGCCCCTGGACAGGCCTGCCACCCACCCCTCCAGCTGCAAAGCAGTGTCTGGCTTTTCCATCTCATGTACTGGAAAGTGAAAAGGGAATAGGAGTGAGAATGGTTCTTAGATCCACCACTGAATGACTGACTTCTTGTTTCCACAAGTTTTTTTTGTGACACAGTCTTTCTTTAGATAATCTGACACATTCCACCTGGTTTGGGTCCATCATTGCAAGACTCTTCACTTTCTGGGCATGTAAGTTACCAGGGATGGGGAGCCTGGCAGGCTGCTGTCTATGGGGTCGCACAGAGTCGGACATGACTGAAGCGACTTAGCAGCAGCAACAGCAGCAGCAGCAGCAGCAGCAGCAGCAAGGTGACAGCATCTTTCTGATCTATCGTGTTTTGCTTTGTCCTCTCTCTGCAGAGCTCCGAGTGAGGCGAGGTGGGGAAGAATGAGAACTAGAGCTCAGCCACAAAAGTTGTGTGTGCCAGGAGGGAGGTAAGAAAACTGGTCCTAGGTGATGAGTACCACAAAGCAGGAGGTGAACAAAACCCAGATGTCCCAGACGGTGGGCCAGTGGTTTCCCTGGGGAATGTGAAGGGAGCAGCTAATAACCCCCAGCATCCCAGGAGCCAAGTCTCCCTAGTATCCAGGGTTCCTCCCAGCTTGCATCTGCCCACAAGGATCTCATGTACCACTGTCAGGGATCTGGCTGAGGTCTCAACAGCCTATGTTTACCACTGTCCTGTGGGGAACAGGATACTGTTTCCAATCAGTTCCTATCTTGCGTCTTTCAAACTCAGAATCATTGTGATGTGAGTCAGGGTGGGGACTTTGAAAACTCGTTTTCTCTAAAGAAGTAGTTTTCAAAAAACTTTGACCTTGATCCATAGTAAGAAATACATTTCATATTAAAATGCAGTATATATGGGTTAATATGTACACATATATAGAACTGAGATAGGTTTCCATGAAATTTACCCTTACCACATTTGATGAGCTCCAGTGTGGTCCATTCTATTTCACTTAAAATTTGTTAATCACACACAGTAAATAAACTGTTGTATATCCCGCTAATGTGTCCTGACGCATAGTAGGAAAAAGTAGTCTTGAAGGGTTCAGGCTTTGTTCCTTTGCTGTCAGGGCCTTGTGCCACCTTGGGAGCAAACCTGCCCTACCTGAGCTGATGAAACCTATTTCCTGACAACAAGTGAATGCTTTAATTTCCTCCTCATGGATGGACCAGAAATGAACTGGCATTTACTGGGGAATCCAAAGACTTATGACATCAATAACTTGCATGTATTTCTTCATGTAGTTTTCATCCTATCCATTTGATATTTGAATTCCTCTTTCACAAATGATTTAAAGAAATTGAATGATTCATCATGGTCACGAAGGTAATAACTAGGAAAACTGGCACTTAAATCTGAGACGGCAGCTTCAAGACCAAGTACCTTTCTTCTCTATCAATCAGATTCCTATCTCCAAGGCTCTCCTATATAGCAACTCTGGAGCTTGAATTCCTTTTCCATTTTCCCTCCTGAACAAAAGAAAAGATTTTATGTAGCAAACAATGTCCTCTACGTGTGTGTTTGGCAATCATCCTCAACCTCATGAGTATCTATAACCTTGTCTTATCCTCATGAGTATTTCTCAATAACATTTTGTTGGATGCAAGAGCTGACATGGCAGAAGCAGTTGTCTGTTATGTTGTCTCCAATGACACATGACAATCTTTCTCCTTAATTAGGAACAGGATGTATGCATGATTTATATCTGCAAGCTGTGACTCTCCAAGAGGTGAAGTCTCAGTTGTTGGTATTTGAAATATCCTCTATAAATCCTAAAGTTAGTACAACAGAATGTGAATGGCATAATGGCAGATACATCAGATTTTGCCTGACATAATAAAAAGAATAAAAGTTCTTATTACCCTATAACCTGTTTATGTGTGAAATAAATGTGCCAATATATGGCATCTAGAATCATAGAATTTGAAAGTTTTAATGATCTCTGTTGAAGTTTGAGGTCAGTGTCTTTGTGCTTGAAGGATATTTTCTAATGGATTGGGGGTGGTAGTGCTAAAAGGAACATGAATCATGCATGAATAAGGAGGAAAATCTCCTAGAATTCTTTTGAGGGAATGGAAGCTTGATTACTTAAAAAAATAATAATTATAAAACAAATGCACATTTATTGTAGACAATTTTGAAACAAAAAAAAGGTATATGGTAGCAAATAATATGCTTTTAGTACCCAGAGTTAACTGTTAAAATTTTAGGTATATTTCATTTTAGTCTTTTTAATACCTCTCATATACACAGGGGTTCATATGGTTACACAATTAGGATCAAGTTCATCATACTGAAATGTAGTTCCATATCTCTGCTTTTCTTTAAAAAAATTATTTAATGAAGAACTTTCCCCAGTGCTGCTATATATTCTCTGGAAATACATATTTTAAAATCTATTCCTTTCTTGGACATTCTGGGGTTTTTTAGGATATTAAAAATATACAGTCAACCATTGCTTTGTTTTTACCTGCAAAATTGTGAAATTTCTACATATAGGAAAAGCAGTGCAAGAAGTTGGAAAACACTGAGAATATAAACAGTTCTTGTAAAAACAGTTTTAACATTACCATTGCCTGCTTGCAATTGTTTTGCTTATGAAGGCTCTTTTTTTCTTTTTTTTTGGCTGTGTTTCTTGAGAACACAGGTATTTGTTTATTCTGCATACATTTGGCTTTATACCACACACTTCTTCCAGACTCCTCCTTTCTGTCCCTGATTGCAGTGCTACCCCTCTCCCTTTGATGATTGATGTTAGCTTTTGGTGCTGATCGATTAAATCACTAGTGTCAACTTCAGAAAGAACGCCTTTTATTAATGACATTTTTTGACTAATAGATTTTTCTTTAAATGTCATGTTTACATGTTAAGACATTTCATTAAGACCTAAAGTGTTTCAGTAAGTTGCAATTAAAACAAAAGTTTATTTCAAAAAGAAAGGAATTTGAAAGGGAAAAAACCCCAATTTTTTTCCCCTATATGACCATTCACCTTATGGCTCAACAAAGCAAACATCACCAGAAGTTGACCCGAATTTGGTGCTGGATGGGCAGTGATACTCCTGGTCTGAACCCTAGGACGGCCTGTGTTGGCTGCCCTTTAATTGTTCACCATGACTGGAGATTTTCTGATCATTCTGTTTATACCCAATATTCCTCACAGAGCTCTAATTTTCTCTCTGTGTTATGTTGCTACTAAACTAATTGTTAAAGTGATTTTCCACAAGGCACAAAAGCAGAGATCTCCCACGTTACCTGGGAGGTTCTTAGAATTGCTGGTTGTGGGCCTTAATTCTGGAGATTCTGACTCAGCAAGTCTGGGATGGGGTCCACGACTGGAGAACCACCCTCCTGGGAGGGTGCTGGAGAGCTTTATCAACTCTTCCCTCTATTCTACTAGAATAAAAGTTAAAACAACAAAGTCTGAAAACAACTTTTCAAAAAAATGCTGTGCTTATTCCATGCTAATATTAGTAATGACTTTCAGAAGCTTACAAGAGGTGATTGTATAACACCAGGTAGTTACCAGCTGCTTCACTTCTGGAAAAACTGTGAGATGTTTTGTCCACTATTTCTGCCTTCCTTCTGTCCTTACTTTGTCCACAATGTCTCAGCAATTGAATCAGCATTCTCTTATGATGTGTTGGGTGATGCCAGTGGATATTTTCATGAAAAATGAGAAAGGGGGCATAAATACTTACTTAGTTTTTACAAGAGCATAAAAATAGTAATGTGCTTCACAATTTTTGGTGTGGAAGGATCATCCTACACTGACATATAAATATGCTATTCCTTCTAAGTGAGTTGCTAGGAATAAAGAGGATAAGTTATTTAAAACAACGTGTGCATTATGTTTTTATGTTTCAGATAATTCAGTCTAGACAGTTAAGTGTGTGTGTATGAATTGTTGGGAATTCATTCCAATTTGGGCAGTTAACCTAGGCTGTATGCTTGTTTCTAGAATGTTTTGTTAATATATAATGAAACAGCACATTTTACAGACAGCCCCTCAACCCTTCCAGCCATCTTGGATCAAAATGGGACTAGACATTTTGTTAATGTTACAAATGAGTTCTCCTTGGTGAAATTAATAGTTTGCTATTTTGTACAATGGTTTTAGAATTTTTTTGTTGAAAAAAATTTGTCTTTAAGATACATGGATTGATCAAAATATTTTAGAGAAACTCTTTAATTCTGCATGAAAGGGTACAAGAAACTAGAAAGCCTACCTCCCTCACGTGTGGAGTTGGTGCCTGAGACTTGAATACAATATGTTCTTATGTTCCCACAGTTTAAAAAATTCTGGTCATTTGAGGTTGACTGAGAGATTAACTGAATTTTGCCTCTAGTTGTTGTTTTTTTTGGTTTAGTTTGGTGTTAGTTGCTCAGTCATGTCCAAACCTTTGTGACCCCAGGGACTGTAGCTTGCCAGGCTCCTCTGCCAATGGAATTCTCTAGGCAAGAATACCAGACTGGGTTGCCATTGCCTTCTCCAGGGTATCTTCCCAACCCAGGGATCAAACTTGGGTCTTCCCCACTGCAGACAGATTTATGTGTGTGTAAACAACAAAGTCTGAAAACAACTTTTCAAAAAAATGCTGTGCTTATTCCATGCTAATATTAGTAATGACTTTCAGAAGCTTACAAGAGGTGATTGTATAACACCAGGTAGTTACCAGCTGCTTCACTTCTGGAAAAACTGTGAGATGTTTTGTCCACTATTTCTGCCTTCCTTCTGTCCTTACTTTGTCCACAATGTCTCAGCAATTGAATCAGCATTCTCTTATGATGTGTTGGGTGATGCCAGTGGATATTTTCATGAAAAATGAGAAAGGGGGCATAAATACTTACTTAGTTTTTACAAGAGCATAAAAATAGTAATGTGCTTCACAATTTTTGGTGTGGAAGGATCATCCTACACTGACATATAAATATGCTATTCCTTCTAAGTGAGTTGCTAGGAATAAAGAGGATAAGTTATTTAAAACAACGTGTGCATTATGTTTTTATGTTTCAGATAATTCAGTCTAGACAGTTAAGTGTGTGTGTATGAATTGTTGGGAATTCATTCCAATTTGGGCAGTTAACCTAGGCTGTATGCTTGTTTCTAGAATGTTTTGTTAATATATAATGAAACAGCACATTTTACAGACAGCCCCTCAACCCTTCCAGCCATCTTGGATCAAAATGGGACTAGACATTTTGTTAATGTTACAAATGAGTTCTCCTTGGTGAAATTAATAGTTTGCTATTTTGTACAATGGTTTTAGAATTTTTTTGTTGAAAAAAATTTGTCTTTAAGATACATGGATTGATCAAAATATTTTAGAGAAACTCTTTAATTCTGCATGAAAGGGTACAAGAAACTAGAAAGCCTACCTCCCTCACGTGTGGAGTTGGTGCCTGAGACTTGAATACAATATGTTCTTATGTTCCCACAGTTTAAAAAATTCTGGTCATTTGAGGTTGACTGAGAGATTAACTGAATTTTGCCTCTAGTTGTTGTTTTTTTTGGTTTAGTTTGGTGTTAGTTGCTCAGTCATGTCCAAACCTTTGTGACCCCAGGGACTGTAGCTTCCAGGCTCCTCTGCCAATGGAATTCTCTAGGCAAGAATACCAGACTGGGTTGCCATTGCCTTCTCCAGGGTATCTTCCCAACCCAGGGATCAAACTTGGGTCTTCCCCACTGCAGACAGATTTATGTGTGTGTTTTTTTTTTTTAATATTTTAATGCAAGGTGTGGTCAGAACATTTAAGACAGAGGCTGGACTTCATCTAGCTAAGACAACAGATTGCTTTTGTGCCAACTGCCAATAAATGCCTGTATTAGTTGTAAAATTTAATCTGAAAACTGCTTTATCTATAAGCTGACACAAAATTCAAGCATTTATTAATAATCTGATACAAATGTACTTTCATATAACACTTATAATATCAAGATTTAAATGGAAAATCTTTTGAATTATTAAAAGAACCATTCCACATTACAAAAAAATTTCTTTGCCTTAAATTGAAGTTCAATTTTCTGACGAGAGATATCAGAATAAATACATGTTCAACTTAAATTTTATAATAGCTATTATATATTAAGAGAATTTCAGAAAGACGTCTACTTCTGCTTCATTGACTACGCTAAAGCCTTTGACTGTGTGGATCAAAATAAACTGTGGAAAATTCTTCAAGTGATGGGAATACCAGACCCCCTTACCTGCCTCCTGAAAAATCTGTATGCAGGTCAAGAAGCAACAGTTAGAACCAGACATGGAACAGTGGACTAGATCCAAATTGGGAAAGGAGTATTGTGACCCTACTTATTAACTTGTATGCAGAATACATCATGTGAAATGCTGGGCTGGATGAAACACAAGCTGGAATCCAGATTTCAGGGAGAAATATCAATAACCTCAGATATGCAGATGATACCACTCTTACGGCAGAAAGTGAAGAGGAACTAAACAGCCTATTGATGAAAGTGAATGAGGAGAGTGAAAAAGCTGGCTTAAAACTCAACATTCAAAAAACAAAGATCATGGCATCTGGTCCCATCACTTCATAGCAAATAGATGGCAAACAATGGAAACAGTGACAGATTTTATTTTCTTGGGCTCCAAAATCACTGCAGATGATGACTGCAGCCATGAAATTAAAAGACACTTGCTCCTTGGAAGAAAAGCTATGACCAACCTAGACAGCATATTGGAAAGCAGAGACACTACTTTGCCAACAAAGGTCCATCTAGTCAAAGCTATGGTTTTTCTAGTAGTCATGTATAGATGTGAGAGATAGACCATGAACAAAGCTGAGCACTGAAGAACTGATGCTTTTGAACTGTGGAATCGGAGAAGACTCTTGAGAGTCGCTTGGACTGCAAGGAGATTTAACCAGTCCATCCTAAAGGAAGTGAGTCCTGAATATTCATTGAAAGGACTGATGCTGAAGCTGAAGCTCCAATACTTTGGCCACCTGATGTGAAGAACTGACTCATTAGAACAGACCCTAATGCTGGGACATATTAAAGGCAGAAGGAGAAGGGGATGACAGAGGATGAGATGGTTGGATAGCATCACTGACTCAATGGATATGAGTTTGAGCAAGCTCTGGGAGTTGATATGGACAAGGAAGCCTGGGATGCTACAGTCTATGGGGTCAGAAAGAGTTGGATGCAACTGAACTGAAATGACTGGTTATATATTTATCTGATAATAAATGTATTCACCTGACAATATAATGGCTAGCTGATGCTTTGTCTTATCAAAATGCTGATAGTCTTCCTATTATTTTAAATTCTTCACTAAATAGCTATGGAAAAAACACTTTCACTTCTGAGAAGAAAGAGTGGAGCTATTTTTCCTCATTTCATCTGCCTAGTACAATCCCACATCCTGGACAACATATATAAAGCAAACACAAGATTTTGAAGGATGAAAAAAAGAAGGCAGAAAGCAATTTCCTGGGTTTTCTTTTTGTCTCATATATCCCAGACTTGGAACTTAATAAACTGGTAACCCAGAACCACCACCAAGTTCAGACAAAAAAAAAAGCCCTGGCATAAGTCTACTGTCTCTAGCCAAATGATCAGGAAAGGGGAAAGCTAAGAGGACAGAAAACGTGTAGACAATAACTGCTTCACCCCAGCTAAACACTGCAGAAAATCCATGAGTCATTTTCACTTACTCAAGAAAAAATTGGTACCCTGTCCTCACTGCAGCAAGGAAGTCCCTTGACTGGAGTGGGTCAAGGGTGGGAGGAGACCGAGTGGAGAGTTAGGACTTCTGTCACTGCCCAGTGGCAATGAGACCACCTCCCTGCCCCTCCACAGTGTCAGTAGAAATATAGGTTTTCTATATATAATACAATACCCAGAGAAGTCACCAAAAAAGCTGTACCTAGAGATACATTCAAAAATAATATAGCTTTATTATAACCCACAGGAAGATAGGGAAAAGAAAACAAGTGAAAAACTGAGAGAACAAATAGAAAACAAAATATAAAATGGCAGGCTTAAGTCATAGCATTAATAATTATATTAAATGTAATGGGTTTAAATATATCAATTATCAGATTGACATTGGCTGAGTTCATTAAAAAAAAACATGACTCAACCATATGTATCAATAAGAAACTCACTTCAAATATAACACTATAGAAAGGTTGAATGTAAAAAGATTATTATGTAAACATCACTCAAAATAAGTCAGGAGTGGCTATATTAATATCATATAAAGTAGGCTTTAGAGCAAAGAAAATGTCAGAGAAGGACATTATATAATGATGAGAGGTCAGTATACCAAGAAGAGAATAGTAATCCTAAAGATGCATGCATCAAACGGTAGAGCTGCAAAATATATGAAGCAAAACCTGATAGAACTAAAAGGAGAAATGGACAAATCCACCATGATGGTTGGAGAGCTTCAATATTCCTCTATTAACACTGATAGAATAAATAAACAGAAAATTAGCAAGGATATAGAAGAACTCAACAACACTATCAGCCAACAAATTTTAATTGACCTTTTTAGAAAGCTTCACCCAACCACAGCAGTGTACATAGTCTTTTCAAGTGTTCATGGAACATATACCAAAATAAAACACATCTTAGGCCATAAAACTTTAAGAGAATAGATGTCATATAGTATGTACTTTCTGGACACAGTGGAATTAATCTAGAAATCATTAACAGAAGGATCACAGCAAAAGCTCCATGTACCTGGAAACTAGACAATACATTTCTAGGTAATCTGTGGGTGTTGATTGTATGGAAGTAAAAAGAAACAGAACTGAATGAAAATGAATGTTCACTATATAAAAATCTGTGAGACTTAGCTAAAGCACTACTGAAAAGAAAATTTATAGCATTAAAATGCTTTCATTAGAAAAGAGGAAAAGTCTCAAATCACTAATCTAAGTTCTTACTTTAAGAACCTAGAAAAAGAACAAAATAAGTGGGAAACAAGCATAAGGGAGGAAATAATAAAGACCAGATATCAATGAAATTAAAAGCAAAAGTAGAGAAAATCAGTGGAACAAAAATTGGTTCATTTCTTAAATTAAAAATAACTTATTTTATGTTGGATTATCATTGATTAATAATATTCTGTTAGTTTCAGGTTATAGCAGAGCGATTCAGATACACATATACAGGTATCTATTCTTTTTCAAATTCCCACAACCTAAATATTCCCATTTAGGTCATTACAGAATATCAGTTCTTTCAAAAGACCAATAAAATTGACAAATATCCAGCAAGATAAACAAAGGAAAAGAAACCAGAGAAGATGCAAAATAGCAGGAACGAAACAGGGAAGATCACTAAGCACCTCGTGGCTATCAAAAGGGTAATAAGGGGACATTATGACACAAATGTGACAGTTTAAACGAAATGGGCCAATTCCTCGAAAAACACAAGCTACCACAACTCACCCAATATGAAATAGACAACTTGAATATTCCTATAACTATTAAGACATTACAGAATATCAGTTCTTTCAAAAGACAATAAAATTGACAAATATCCAGCAAGATAAACAAAGGAAAAGAAACCAGAGAAGATGCAAAATAGCAGGAACGAAACAGGGAAGATCACTAAGCACCTCGTGGCTATCAAAAGGGTAATAAGGGGACATTATGACACAAATGTGACAGTTTAAACGAAATGGGCCAATTCCTCGAAAAACACAAGCTACCACAACTCACCCAATATGAAATAGACAACTTGAATATTCCTATAACTATTAAGGAATTAAAACCCTCCCCCAAGTTAATCTCCAGGCCCAGTTTTCACCGGAGAATACTAAAAAGTGTTTAAAGAAGAGCTAACACCAATCCTATCAGTCTCTTCAAAACAGAAAAAAGGAAGCATTTCCAGTCCATTTTATGAAGCCGATATTATCTCGATTCTAAAAACCAGATAAAGACAGTACAAAAAAGAAATAGGAAATTATAGACCAATATCCACGTAAATAGAGACATAAAAGTTTTTGCAAAATATTGGCAAATAGAATTTGGCATTCTCAGTGGTAAAGAATCTGTCTGCCAATGAAGGAGAGATGGGTTCAATCCCTAGGTCAGAAAGATTCCCCTGGAGAAAGAAATGGCAACCCACTCCTGTATTCTTGCCTGAGAAATCTTATGGACAGAGAAGCCTGGCAGGCTACAGTCCATGGGGCTGTAAAGAGTCAACATGACTTAGTGACTAAACAACAACAAAAATCATGTTCATGGTTTGGAAGACTGAGCATAGTAAAGTTGTCAGTTCTCTCTGAATGAAATGTTTAATGCCATTCTTATTAAAATACTGGCAAAAATTTTATGGATATAAAGATTACCCTAAAATTTGTAAGGAAAGGCAAGATGAACATCATTATAACTTTAAAATTTTGACAATTTTAAAAATTGCTGTTCAGTTCAGTTGCTCAGTTGTGTTCAACTCTTTGCAACCCCATGGACTATAGCACACCAGGCTTCCTGTCCATCACCAAGTCATGGAGCTTGCTCAAGCTCATGTTCATTGAGTCAGTGATGCCATCCAACCATCTCATCCTCTGTCATCCCCTTCTCCTGCCTTCAATCTTTCCCAGCATCAGTTGTTACTATTTTTTTCTAGGACATTGATTTTGAACCCATTTGTGACTCCTACTGAGGTTTCCCATGGCTTTCCCTGAGTAATGTGGGAAAAAGGCAAAGTTGATTTCTACTTTCCCATCTGGGCATCCTGTGCTCTGGCTATGAAGCCAAAGGGAGTGAACTGTCGAACACGAAATCACCTGTAATGTAATTACACTGAGTTCTCAGCCCCAGATCCAGTAAAGAGAACTGGAGTGAACCTCATTGCTCCATGTGATTTAGCCAAGTGGAGTGTGGTCCAAAGAGAACTACTGTTCCTTTGGGGTGTGTTAGAGAGCCTGGGACCAGAAAGTCTGTTAGGTTCTGCCTGGTTGGCCGACCTTCAAGTCCAACAGTGGTTCCAGGGCTTTCTTTGTCTATTGTAGTGACTATGGAGTGACTTTTCCTTCATGGAACCCACAGTGTCACCTTTATGGGACAAACATCCTTGAGATTTAACCAGATGTTGGTACATTACTTTGCCAACAAAGGTCTGTCTAGTCAAGGCTATGGTTTTTCCAGTGGTCATGTATGGATGTGAGAGTTGGATTGTGAAGAAAGCTGAGCAGTGAAGAATTGATGCTTTTGAACTATGGTGTTGGAGAAGACTCTTGAGAGTCCCTTGGACTGCAAGGGGATCCAACCAGTCCATTCTGAAGGAGATCAGCCCTGAGATTTGTTTGGAGGGAATGATGCTGAAGCTGAAACTCCAGTACTTTGGCCACCTCATGCGAAGAGTTGACTCATTGGAAAAGACTCTGATGCTGGGAGGGATTGGGGGCAGGAGGAGAGGGGGATGACCAAGGATGAGATGGCTAGATGGCATCACTGACTCAGTGGACACGAGTCTGAGTGAACTCCGGGAGTTGGTGATGAACAGGGAGGCCTGGCGTGCTGCGATTCATGGGGTTGCAAAGAGTTGGATAGGACAGTGACTAAACTGACTGACTGACTGACTGGTCCAAACCATGCCCATAACATCCAAAGTCCAACATGACACTGTCCTGCCCACTAACAGTGAATTTCTAGCAGGAGAAGGACAGTGATTTTGAGGCAAGGGAAGGTATCTAATGTGTGCTTTCCACGTGATTGCTTTCCAACCCTGGGGCTTTGGGCTCATGCTAATTTGTCTGAATGTCCTCGTGTCCTAAGCTACAGGAGTAAGAAGTACTATGAGCTGGGCTGGAAAGGTCAACCTTGCCAGAAAGAGATTCTATCCTTGTTAACATCTTGGTTTCATTAATCTCTGCTGTTTCTTTTTCTCTGCAGTTTTTGCTCACTGGGTCTTTGGTTTATTAATTCTTTTATTTACTGACATTTGGGAGGTAGAGACAAAAGAGGAAAAGATTTTAAACTTTGAATTCCCACTGTTTGAGGTCCACTATGTGATCCCTCCCCCCCCCCCGCCCCCACACACACCTTTGGATTGGAACTATTTGGATAAGACTAAATTTTAACTTTTTCTTTAGTAGATTATCCTTGATATTTGTTTTATCATTATTCAAATCCATTATAAGTTTGTATGTATCAGATTGTTTTGTATTGCAGGATTCTTCAGGCACAAGTTGGAGAAGGTAATGGCAACCCACTCTAGTGTTCTTTCTTGGAGAATCCCAGGGATGGGGGAGCCTGGTGGGCTGCCATCTATGGGGTCGCACAGAGTCGGACACGACTAAAGTGACTTAACAGCAGCAGCAGCAGGCACAAGTGGAGCTTATACAGCCAATTTTATTCAGTGTTCACAATGCATACATAGATAGTCTGTCATTTTTGATGATAAAACTCCTTAGGATATGGGGTGGCATAGCTGTTCAGAACAAAGTTACAGTTAGTGGAAAATTAAACTTCATTTTTGAGGCAATAAAACAAAACCACTAGCAACAATTATTTATAAACTACAGTCTCTTGTAGGATTTCATACTTAAACAACATTGAAAAGAAAAACAGAAATGAGAACCTGCCCCTCCAGAGAGTTTACTTTTTTCTCTCTACATTCCCTGGCCGGAAGCCTCAATTTTTCAATTGTAAGTTTTCAGAAGAGCATCGTTTTGCATTTCCTGGACCATCTATCACACAGTGACTCACAGGGTTGGGGTGTGCGGGGCAGGCACATCAGCCTGCTCTAACTGAGAACAGGATGACATGATGTCATAGAGTCAGCTCCACAGAATGCATCATCCACACAGTATCACCAGGCAGCTCTTGCCTTAATCCTGAATCTCAGAAGATGCTGCAAAACGCTGGAGGGAAAAATCTGTCTTATTGTCTACCGCAGGCATAAATAAAAATCAATTCGATCCTTTGGAGCTACCTCTGCTCCCAAAGGATCCCAGTGTTCTAGGCTCCTACCCCTGGAGTATTAGTCACACGTCTCTGAAACTTCGTCTCCTCTGTACTAGAAAAGGCAGGCCCCTTAAAGGCAGCCCTCTCTACAACAGGTTTTATTTTGAGTGGGATATTAAATAGTGCCTCCAATTAAAATGACAGGGAAAACTGGAGGGAGGGAAAATGTAATTTTCCGCACTGGAGTTTAAAATTTTTAAATTTATTTTTGGTTGCACTGGGTCTCCGTTGCTGCCTGATGGCTTTCTCTAGCTGTCCAAGCAGGGGCTATTCTTTATTTCGGTGTGCAGGCTTCTCATTGTGGTGGCTTCTCTTGCTGTAGAGCTCCGGCTCTAGAAGCCCTGGCTCAGTGGTTGTGGTGCATGGGCTTAGTTGCCCTGTGGCATGTGGGATCTTCCCTGACTAGGGATCAAACCTGTGTCCCCTGCATTGGCAGAATTCTTAAGCAGTGGACCACCAAGGAAGTCCTCCTGTTGAATCTGACCAAGTAATCGTGGTTATTAATCCTCCTTTTTAAAGGACTATATGATTTAAGCGAAAGAGAACCCTCTTCATTGCAGAAGACACAGTGGCATTCACATGGACTTGGATTGAATGAAAGGATTCAAGGAAACAAAACAGTTGGAGGAAGGGTTGAAGGTACTTAATAACTAGGAGATAAAATCAACCAGTAGGTTTAAGTGGATGAGAAAGCTATCAGGTCATCATCTGTATGAAAATCTATATCTGATGTTTTAGAAATATTTGTTAGAATTGAATTGGCCATCAAATGACAGGTACAATTTCCTCCTGAAACTCGTTAGTGGGCAACCTCTTAAAGATGGAGAATGCTTAAAAGACCATCCACTCTGTCTTCTGCATTCAGGTTGAATTGTTTTAAAGCATCTCAGAAAGAGGAGAAGCTACCCTACTAAAATCCTATTTCCATAAAGATTTTTTTCTGTCTCCACCCCCCTCACCCAATTCTGATTCTCGGATAGTTAGAGGGTCTGATACTAAATGAGAGAGCACTGTAAACCTCCCAGAACTTCACCTATTTAAAGGATTTTTGAGTATCATTATTTCATATTTATTCTGAAGAATCAACAGAGCCCTTCTTTGAGGAGACGGCAGAAAGCCGAAGAGCTGACAGCATAGAAAATGGTCACTTAAATCTTTGAGCTCTGTAGCCCACAAACTATTGCTAGAAACCAATGACGTTGTAAAGCAACTTTGAATTGGGCTTCCAGGTGGTGCCTGTTAGAAGGGCCTAAGAGCAAGGCATCATGGGAGACTGGGCGCCATGATGGTCTCGCCGTCGACTGGGAGGTTGCAAAGTGGCTGCTGCTGTTTTCCTTTCAGTCCCCGGACCAGCTGTCTGGCCCAGAGGTAGGCTTCTTGGGAGTGGTTAGGGTCTGTTGTCATCATTCCATTTTGGGTTTACAGGGGTGGTGGCCCACAGGTTGTTGCTTACTTTGCAGTCTGTGATCCACAGAAGTTGCCCAAGATGGATGGTGGCGTCAGCTTTATTCACTTTTGTGTGCAAACCATTGTGTTAAAGATGACAGGACACGTTAATTTGACCAGTTCTTAAATAATTAAAATAGTGAATTTGTCTAACTAACATATAGTCGTAGCAAGTTAAAAACCAAATACCACAATATAATTAATTTTTGGTAACCTTGAACTGACTTCAGTTTCTGCCTAGGCTAGCCCCGTTTCTAAGAAAAGATAGTATTTTAAAAGCATTCTTTCAACAAATATGTTTCCTACCCTTTGGTAGGAAGTACTGTGCTAGGCATTATATTTGCAATAATAAATAAAGTTGCTTCCTTTCCACAGAGAGGTGATAGTGTGCAGGAATGCAATCTTCTAATGGATTAAAAACCTCTCCTGGAATTGTAGTTCTTTTAGGATATTAAAGGTGCCCAAGGTCTGACTCTTAAGTTCCTGAGGGTTTCAAATCTGGAAATATCAAAATTAAAAATGCACCAGGCGAAGGCTGCCTTTCAGTGTACAGCTTCTTGTTCAAGTAGACAAGTGCTGTTTGACCCTTTGTTTCCCTGTGGTAAAGCGGAAGGGAGGAAGGAAAAGGCAGCCTAAGTCCCATGGTGGTTCCCCCTACCCCCAACAGAGGGCTTCCAGGAACGTCTAAATCACTGCAGGTTTTCCTCATCTTCCATCAGATGAATAGCTTCTAACTCACTTCAGCCTTCCCTCATCTTCCCTTAGATGCACAGGTAGGTTTCATGTGGTAATTCTCTTACCTGCGTCTTTTGATTCCCTGGGATCTTTATAGTGCGGCCTTTGAGATGGTTTACTTCTATCTTCAAATACATATTTATAACAAAATAAGGTCTTTAAAAGTTGTAATGTTCATTAAATTTGGAAAACAGAGGTATGTAGAAAGAAAAACTGTAATCCGACCACCTAAATGTATCCACCATTTACATTTTGGTGAACTGTCTTCTAACCTCTATTTTTCTTTGCATTGTGTTATTTTAAAATGTGAAATCATGACATACATTATGCACACCTTTATTCTCTTTGCCTTTTGATTTAGCATTGTATTTTAAGCATTTTCCTTAATACAACATTCCTTCAAGAATTCCTTCAGAATCCTTGTTTAATTATGTCCTAATAGTCCATTGAGTGGAGTTGTTTTATTTCGCTATGTTGTCTCCTGCATAGACTTCTAGCTTTTCATGATTATAAATAAACAATGTTAATAATAAAATGAATATTGCTATGTAGATTATTTTAATCTAAAACTGGGAGGATATTAGTTTAAATCAAAATTAAATTATCAAAAGCTCTTGAATAGGACATAAAACTAAGCTTTCCAAGCACCCACTGTGAAGCCCTATCTAGTCCCCCGGCTTTCCTGTTTGAGGAGGGGAGTCTTGCTGCTCCTGTTAGTTTCCCCTTTCCCCCATCAACAGTGGCATTTTCCCCATCCAGCCTTGCCTGAATGGACCCCCTATCTGTCGGATTAACAAATAACTGTAGAGTGTTTTGCGGAGAAGGCAATGGCAACCCACTCCAGTACTCTCGCCTGGAGAATCCCAGGGACAGGGGAGCCTGGTGGGCTGCCATCTGTGGGGTCGCACAGAGTCGGACATGACTGAAACGACTTAGCAGCAGCAGCAGAGTGTCTTGCTGGAAATGGTTCAGTCAGGCCACATGTTGCTGCTTCTGAGTAAAGCACAGACTTTGGCAACCATCTGATAAATTTGCCTCGAGCTTTCTAGAAACAACAGGCCAGAAAGATGTCATTTGGTTGGGGTCAGACATGTTATATTTGCTGACAACTCTGTTTTTTAGGAAAAGGGACCAGGCCCTCTCCTTAGCGGACATATTGAGGAGTGGAGTGGGAGGAGAGTGGGCGTCGATGTTCCAAGAGATGTGGCTTGGAAGTGAGGGCAGGCCTAGTAATGGCTCATCTGAAGTCAGCTCGCTGTGTGGCCACCAGCATAGGTTTAGACATGCTCATGTGCTTGGTGGGATATCTGGGTGAGGATGCAAATTGAAAAGGGAAGTTCATGCAGAGTATTGTTTCTACTTTGGTTGGTATTTCCTAAGATGGACAGTTGGAACATTAATGATTTTATGGGTCAGTTACGTGCTTTTGAGCTATACAGTGGCATGTAATTCATATGATATAGTGACATGGAAGGTAAGATGTACATGATTTAGAGAATTTTGCCATTTGATTTTGATATGTAAATTTTGACCTTGAGAGTTTAGCAACTGGCAAGACTAATGAGCAAGAGGAAACATCACTGCCATCGCATCCTGCTGTGAGCATCCAGGGCTTCTTTGTATCACAGGCTGGAGCTGCTCCAGGTGGGGAGGGCGGGGCAAGAACAGTGTGTGCGTATGTGGATGTGACTCTGCAGACCTGTGTTCACCTGTCACTGGAGCTCCCCTGGAGGTACCTAATTTGGTCAAGGGTGAGGGCATATTGCTTGGCCCTGTGTAAACTGTAATATTATTAGTCAGGGCCACCTGGGAGAAATGTCTTCTCTGAACCACCTGCGTGATTCCTCTCACCCAAGAAGCAGTGGGCAGCAATTGGGGACCAGAGTGGCTGATTCTCAAATGCCAACCCATTCCAACCTACCACTTTTTCAGGAATGGTGCAAAGGCCCTGGGAAAGCATGGGCAATTACACCCTGCCTGCTAAGATGGACAGGAGCCCCCTGCCCCACCTCGGCTGACTCCCTGCCCCAATCTCCCTCCCTCCACCCCTGCCTGAACCTCTGCTATAGGCAGGAGATCCACTCCCTGCTGACCTGCTTTCTGGTTCTGTAGGAAGAAGCTCTCCCTTTCCTAATCATTTTCCACATGCACAACTTTCAAGTTACATAGGGACCAAGAAATAAAAGGGGTTTGAAGAGAGGTGCAGGCAGCTACATGTGTGTATAATTGCAACTTTCTTTGCAGTCCATCTCCCCAAAAGGGTTTACTTGTTTAAACTACACAGAGGTCATGAGAGCCGGATAGGACAAGACTAGATCACTCCCACCAGCACCCCCATTATCATTTCTGAGGCGTCTTCCTGTCCTGGCTCTGTACCATGGGATAGATGGATGATCTTGTTTTGTCTTGCTGCTGAACGAATAGAAAGGATTCAGGGTGTTATTCACAGTGCAAAGTAAGTTCTTGTCTTAGATGCCAAAAGCTATAATGTCCACTCACTTCGATTTTAGTGGGGAACTGAGACACTCCTCTCAAAGCTGACTCTTCTATTTTAACTGTTTACATGAGCCAAACTCAGTAGGACTGACCCAGGTCCCCTCTTTGTTTAGCACGTCTAGTCTCAATCATAGTTACCCTCAACTTGACAGTTTAGTTTTCACCAGGCCATGCCTGAATTTACCCTGAAATGCTTCTGTGAAACCCTGAAGTTATTGCTGGATGGAATCAGACCGTGGGCTGAAGAGGCCCATGTTAGGAGGGGAGAGCTTGATTTGAAGAAGGAGGTTGAGATGGTGGATGACTGTGATGTCAAAGAGGAGTTGTTGGTTTTTTGTTTGTGCTTTTTCGGTTTACAAGGGAGAAGGAGTTGTGTCTAGAAGGAGCAGTGGGGAATACTCATGAAGAATACCCATGGTGTGTGGGAAGCCAGTGAATGAGCAACCTCCCTGAGGTGCCTTCAGAGAAGGTGATATCTGTTCACTCCGTGCATACGTGTTGTGCATGTCTAGGTGCTGGGAACACGAGGTAGTATGTGCCTCATGACCAAGGGTGAGAAGAGTGGAGCTGTGCTGAGATTAGTGCCATCCCAGCCAGCATTCAACCAAGTCCAGGAGGGCCGGTCAGGTGCAGGAGAGCTCCCTGGGGTCTGAGTGTCCAGTCATCCATTTACAGTGGACAGGGGTCCAGGGCAGGAGGGGAGAGTGTTGGAGAGAGGGAGCAGAGAGGGTCAGGTGAGGGGGCCCAGGAAGCCCCTCCCTTGTCTCTGTTTTCTCTTGTCTGCAGACACTTCCTGCTGCCTTTCTCTACACTGGCTTTCTCTGCTTCTCAGTACACTTGGCAGAAAATGACTGTATTTACAGCTCTTGGGTCTTTGTATTTCCTCTGTTCCAGGGGTCAGCCCAGACTGAAACTGGACACTCTTAGTCCTGACTCCAGATTTCCAGCTCTGGCCCAGACTAGGTCACCATAGCCAGGGGGGTGAGTCACAGAGTGCAAGTATACCCAGTATGCCTAGCCTGGCAAGGGACCTGCTGAGAGTGAGGTGAACAGCCTGCAAGATGTCTTCCCCTGGCCACTTTCCAGGGGCGTAAGGGTTGGGGAGGATGTTGGGTGTGAGTCTTCCTGTCTGGAGTTTGTGTGGGAGCAAAAGCTGCTGTTAGGCTTCCTGGCACATCACTGCTACTGCCTGAAGCCTCCTTCAAATGACTCCAGAGGCAGAAAAGTGCCAAAATATCCTCAGCCTGATCAGATTAACCTTTAACAGTAAAGAGACAGCTTTACATCCTGAAAGGAGTACTCCTTAGTACTGAAAGGAGTCTATGTTGATTTGACTTCTCCTGAGCAGCTCAGCATTAATTGGCAACATGTTTTTATTCATAAAGAATATGGAGTGTATCTTTGATCCAGATGACAAATTTATATCTGAAATGATAAAGTAACACTATTGATCTGATCTCTCCCTCCCCTCAGCTCCGCCCCTCGCCGCAGCAGCTAAGCCTTATAGCTGCACAGTTCTCTTCTTGCAGCATAGGAGTGCCCTTTGTTTTTAGACACACTCTTTGGTCCTCCAGAGGCAATCCATCAGAGCTGGTGCAGCTGCTGGTGTCCCTGGGTTGCTAGGCCTGCATCACTCTCCTCATTCTCTAGTGCTGACAGCGAGACCAGCCCTGTTACTGATGATGGCAGCTATGGCCTTTGATATCTGATGAATGGAGCTGGGGCCCAGGTTTATGGATTATATTGTTAATGGGATACAGTCAAAACTCAAAGAACCCCTTAGTTCCTTGGCTTGACACACCCTGCTTGGACAGACCTTGTCAATAAGACAAGAGGAATCTGTTAGAGAAGATGGAAGAGGCCTCCCAGGGGCAGAGGAAATAAATCAAGCTTAATACCTTGTAGTCATTTACTCCATTCATTTGTAAGTTCAGGTTTTCAACATGATATCATTGACTTAATGCAAAGTAGTCATCCGTAGAATCCCACCCTCAGGGAGCTTTCCATCCACTAGTGAGCCATTTCCATTGGCATGAGTGCTTCAGTGGGGAGTAGAGGCATTAGGAAAGAACTTAGCATATGTACTGACTTGCACCTCTGGGGAGATGAGATATCTCCGGGAGAGGGTGGTGAGTAAGCAGAGATGCAAAGATGAGCAGGAGACAGGAGGGCAAGGTGTCTGAGAGGCTCTCTGGAAGCACAGGAGTGAGGGTGGCCTGGGACTGGAACAGGAGCTGTGCTGTACCAAGCATGATGCCCAGACTTCCTCCCAAAGGAAACGGGAGCTGAGGGAACACTCTAAACAGTGAGAGGGCTGGAGGCTCTTCTCCCTGAGTACTTCCAGTTCCTCCTGCAGGGTCAACATTAAATAGCACAAGTCCACCTTTGTAAATGTTCCCAGAACAGTCTATTTTATCCATGTGAAGGATTTAGAAGTGAATTAAAATGAAGAAAACACACGTGTTTGGTCTTGTCTCCAGGCACAGCCAAGGTCCTTTCTTAGCTTCCTCTTTTTATTTACTCAGTTCCTGCAAACCCCTGGGACTCAAGCCCTGGACTCCAGTCTAGCAGGGCCTCTGGCCTTGGCACAGTGAATGACTTTGAAAGAAGTCTCTGCTCGTCTGGTGAAAGCTGGGTTCCTTGCCTGGGAGGCATGCAGGAACCTGTATCATTCCTGCACAGTCCATAGAAAGTGTGGGGCAGGAACCCAAGGCATAACTGTCACGGTGAGGCTGCACATGGATCCCCACGGCTCCAATCTGCTGGAGGTTTACTGGGGTCCAGGGAGGTTATTTTCATCTCTCTGGAGCTGCTTCATTCTGTGCTTCCACTCAGGTGGCCTCCTTGCCTCATCCCACTGTTTGTATCAGCAGGGAGGCGGCAGGGGGCGAGAGGAATGATAGAGGAAGATTCCAGTTATGTCAGTAAGATCAGTGTATGTGCTCTATGCTAGAAGTGAAAGAGTACAAAGTTAAGGTCCATTCAGTTCAAAGTTTTATTTCTAACTTTGATTATCTGAAGACCAGAGGATATTGAAGGTAACTGAGTCAAGAATATGGGTGCTGGAAGTGAGATGAGCCAACTGGAGCTGGAATGCTGGCTCTGCCATCATTTGAGCATTTAGCAGATAAAGCCTCAGTTTCTTCTCTAATAGTGTGGACAAGGTGCCTGTTCAGAAGGTTGCTGTTAAAGCTTTGCTTTTCCAGCTTTGTTGAGATGTAATTGACATATCACACTATAAGTTTAAGATGTACAATATGATGATTGATACAGTTGACTCATTGGAAGAGACTCTGATGCTGGGAGGGACTGGGGGCAGGAGGAGAAGGGGATGACAGAGGATGAGATGGCTGGATGGCATCACTGACTCGATGGACGTGAATCTGAGTGAACTCCGGGAGTTGGTGATGGACAGGGAGGCCTGGCGTGCTGCGGTGCATGGGGTGAGCGGCTGAATGTATGAATGATACTGTAAAATGATTACCACAATGAGACTGATTAACCTATCCATCACCTCACGTAGTTACAATATATTTGTGTGAGGTGAGAACACTTAAGATTTTCTCTTAGCAGCTTTCAAGTAGATAATACAGACAGTAAAGCGTCTGTCTACAATGTGGGAGACCTGGGTTCGATCCCTGGGTCAGAAAGATCCACTGGAGAAGGAAATGGCAATCCGCTCCAGTACTATTGCCTGGAAAATCCCATGGACAGAGGAGCCTGGTAGGTTACAGTCCATGGGGTCGAAAAGAGTCGGACACGACTGAGCACTTTGTACATTGTACATACCATACTATATTAGACACCTAGAGCTTATTCATCTTATAACAGGAAGTTTGTTCCCTTAGACTACCATATCCTTAATTCCCCCAGCCCCCAACACCTGGCAATGACCATTCTAATCTCTGTTTCTGTGAGTTTGGCTTTTTTTTTTTTTTTAAAAGATTCCACATATTAGTGATACTATTTGGTGTTTATCTTTCTCTGTTTGACTCATTTCACTTAACATAATGCCCTCAAACTCCATCCATGTTGTCACAAATGGCAGCATTTCCTTCTTTTTATGGCTGAATAATATTTCATTGTATATGTGTCTGTGTGCAGAGATGTGTGTATGTGTGGGTGTATTTTCTTTATCCATTCATCTGTTGATGGACACCTAGGTTATTTCCATATCTTACCATTTTGAATAATGCTGCAATGAATATGGTGAGGGAGCAAATATCCCTTCAAGACTGTGATTTTATTTCCTTATGATCTATACTCAGAAGTAGGATTGCTAGATAATATGATAGCTCTATTTTTGATTTTTTTGAGGAAAATCCATAATGTTTTCCAAAGTGGCTGCACCAATTTATGTTCCCACCAGCAGTGCCCAAGGGTTTCCTTTCTTCCACATCCTTATCACACTTGCTGTCTCTTGTTGTTTTGATAATAGCCATTTTAATACATGTGAGTTGGTATCTCACCATGGTTTTGATTTGTATCTCCTTGATGATTAATGATGTTAAACATCTTTTTATGTACCTGTTAGCCATTGTAGGATGTCTTTTGGAAGAATGGATATTCAAGTCCATTGGTCATTTCTTAATAAGATTTTTTTTTTGCTATTGGGTTGTATTAGTTCCTTATATATTTTGAATATTGACTCCTATGTGATACATGGTTTTCAGATATTTTCTTCCATTTTGTATGTTGTGCCTTCATTCTGTCAGTTATTTCTTTACTGTGCAGAAGCATTTTCATTTGATCTAGTCTCACTTGTTTGTTTTTGAGTTTGTTGCTTGTGCTTTTGGTATCACATCCCACAAATTGTTGCCACAGCAGATGTCAAGGAACTTTTCCCATATGTTTTAGTCTAGGAGTTTTGTAATTTCAGACATTTAAGTCTTTAGTTCATTTCAAGTGAACTTTTGAGAGTGGTGTAAGATAGGGGTCTATTTTCATTTTTTTACATGCGACTGTACAGTTTTCCCAACACTATTTATTGAAAAAGGCTGTCCTTTCCCTATTGAGTGTTCATGGTTCCCTTGTCAAACATTAGTTTACAAAATATGTATGGGCTTATTTCTGGGCTCTTAATTCTGTTCCATTGGTCTATATATCTGCTTTTATGACAGTAATATGCTATTTTGATTACTGTAGCTTTGTAATATAGTTTGAAATCAGGAAATGAAATGCCTCAGCTTTGTTAGTCTTTCTCAAGATTGCTTTGGCTATTCTGGGTGTTTTGTGTTTCCATATGAATTTTAGGATTGTTTTTTCTATTTCTGTAAATAATGCCATTGGAATTTTCAAAGGATTACATTGTATCTCTAGATGACTTTGGGTAGTATGGACATTTTAACAGTATTCTTCTGATCCACCAACATGGGATATCTTTCTGTTTGTTGTGTCTTCAATTTCTTTCATCAATCTCATAGTTTTCAGTGCATACATATTTAATTCTCCAGGTTACATTTATTCCCAAGTATTTTATTGTTTTTGATGCTATTGTAAATGGGATTGTAAATTGTAAATTTCTTGTTCAGATATTTAGTGTTAATGTATAGAAACGCAACTAATTTTCATGTGTTACTTTTGTATCCTGGAGTGTTACTGAATTCGTTTATTAGTTTTAACAGTTTTTTTTAGCAGTCTTTGGGTTCTCTATATATACAATTATGTCATCTTAAGAGATAATTTCAATTCTTTTCCTATGTGGATGCCTTTTCTTTTTCCTGCCTAAGTGCTCCAGCTAAGACTACTCTGATGGCTTGATGGTACTTAGCATCAATAAATGACCACAGTTATTATTAATGAAATGATACATAATGGAAAGCTAGCCTTTATTACCAAAATGACCAGTGGAAGACAGCAAAGGCCATAAGGATGGCGAACTCATACCCTCAGGAACATTAAAGAGTCTCTGCAGGATGGGAGCAGGGGAGATTCTTCCTCAGTGGACACCCTTTCACTTGTGCTGCACTGTTCCTCTCCACCTGCTTCTGTGCACTTTGCTTTCACCGTGAAGGACCTGAGCACATCAGAAGGAAGTGTATGAAACAAGTTGGCATTATGCTGCCCAAGCTCACCAGAGCACATTCCAGGAACAAAAGAGTGAATCCACCCCAGCATTCACTGACTGGGCTCTCTTGGGTGAGCAGCTGCATGGAGACGACAGCCCTGTCTCACAGTTCTTTCAGTTGGGGATAAAAAGGTCAGTTCAGGCGTGCCAGCTACTGCAGGACAGTTGTGGCTTACTTCCAAAGGAACCTTCAGCATTATTATCATAGCTCAGGTGGAAGATGAAGTGAAGTGTTGGTTGCTCAGTCATGTCGACTCTTTGCAGCTCTGTGGACTATAGCCCACTAGGCTCTTCTATCCGTGGAATTCTTCAGGCAAGAATACTGGAATGGGTTGCCATTCCCTTCTCCAGGGGATCTTCTGACCCAGGGATCAACCCTGGGTCTCCTGCATTTGCAGGCAGATTAGTTAGTGGTTTTATTTTAAAACTTGCTTTGAGAAGGCTAGGTGCTACAGCCAGAAGCAAAGGGCCTGCCACCTCGCAATGCTCCCGACTGCTCCAGCCACGACAGGAGTGTCAGGTGGCAGCTCCAGGTGGCCTTTGACAGCAGGAAGTGCAGACGTGGAGGAGCAGTGACAGCGACTTCCCATCCATATGCTGGAGAAGTGAGGCTGCTGTCCACCTCAGGGATCTTTGTCTAGAAGAAGAGGTTCGCAGGGCTCACAGAAGGTCATTAAGGAAAACAACCAGAAAAAAATCTTTCTTCATTTTGGCAACTGTTCATGCACTTAGCTTGAAAGATGACATTCAGGGCAGAGGTTTGGAGCCCTGAAGTTTCACCCCGTGGGTCCCTGTCTTTGCTGAAGTTTCCAGCTGTCGGGACCAGGCTGGTGTGAGAGACAAATGGACTACGTCTGCCAGCTCACTTAGTTGTCCTTGAGGCTAGAGTCTGGACAGAGGTCACTCAAGCCTGCTGACCGTGTGTTCCCTTGTAATCCTGTGGCGAAGGCAGGCAATGGGGGCCAGCGGCACAGCTGGCAGAATCCATCACCATCTGCCTTCATTCATCAACAAACCTCTGATGCCTGTGATGTGCCCAGCACTGGGCTGAGTAGGATATGGAGCTCTGGAGATGAAAGTCCTGATTCCTTGATCCACGTGGACAAGTGCACTTGATGATACAGTGTGACGAGGACTCGACAGGACACCAGAGAAGCAGAGGGGAAAGGGCATCCAGTCTAGCTGAGCCAGGAGGAGGCAATCAATTTGCCCCAAAAGATACATGGAAGTCCTAACCTCAGAATGTGGTCTTACTTGGACTAGAGTCTTTAAGGGATAATCAGGTTAAAATGAGGTCATTAGGGTGAGGTGGACCCTAACCCAATATGTGTATTTATTAAAAGGAGAAGATTTAGACACAAAAAGCACACACCCATACAAGGATAACACCATGAGAAGATTGGAGTTACGCTGCCACGAGCCACATAAACCTGGAGAGAGTCCTGGAAGGGGTCTTCTTATCTCATCTCCAGAGGGGACATAGCCCTGCAGACACCTTACTTCAGACTTCCAGCCTCCACGATGTGAGACAGTGAATTTCCATTCTCAGCCAACCAGCTTGTAGCGCATTGTTGTGGCAGGAACTGGGAAACTAATATAAGGACTGAGGGTATACAGGTGGAGAAGAGGGGAAGGGAGCCCCCAGCCCAGGAGAAGAGGTAGGGACATGGGGCGATGTTTGTTGCTACAGTCGGAGGTGCACAAGAACAGGCAGGGTGGGGCTGTGGGGGGAGGACTGCCCTGACCAAGATGTATCTCATTTTCAGTCCCACTGTTCTGCTGGCTAATGTCAAGAAAGTTTCTTAACCTTTCTGAGCCTCCTTTCTGATCCTCAGTTTCTGCATCATAAAATGGGGTTAATAATGCTTTCCTTATGAGGACTGAACGATCTATGGAAACTCATAGAATATACTCCATGAGTAAAGCTGTTAACATTACCACTGTCAAGTTGAACATGTTGATTGACAGTAGGCAAATGTTTATGGAAAGCATCCTATGTGAATATCTTCTATGCTGTTTTACTTATCCCCACCACAACCTGGAAGGAAGGCATTATTACTCTTGTTTTAAGGTAAGGAACTATAGACTCAGAATTTAAAGAATTTGCCTAGGATACCTAGCCCCCATCTAGTTGCCTTTAAGAGTTTTTTTAAAAAAAATGTTTTAAGGAGAACTATACGACTGAGCGACTTCACTCACTCATAGGTAAAGCATCTGCCTGCAATAAGGGAGACCTGGGTTCGATCCCCGGGTTGGGAAGATCCCCTGGAGAAGGAAATGACAACCCACTCCAGTACTCTTGCCTAGAAAATTCCATGGATGGAGGAGCCTGGTGGGCTATAGTCCATGGGGTCGCAAAGAGTCGGACACAACTGAGCGACTTCACTCACTCCCTCATAGTAATAGTAATTGTAAAAGTAATAGATACCCTGTACCGGACAGCTTTTTGTGTTAGGCATTGGCCCACTCCAGTATTCTTGCCTAGAAAATTCCATGGATGGAGGAGCCTCGTGGGCTACAGTCCACAGAGTTGCAAAGAGCTGGACACGACTGAGCATTTTAATGAATGATCTGACATTCTTTAAAACAGTAAACAGGAGAGGTATTCTAATTATGTTTATTCTTTCAGTGAGAATGCTAAAGCTTAGAGTTCCTTTAGCAAGGTGAGAATCCAGAATTCCCTGGACAAGGACAGCAAACTGTTTAGCTGTTTGATATACAAGTGGGCATTGAATGGCTGCCATCTCCCAGCATTGTGTGAGGCCCCAAGGATTCCATGATGTACAGGCAGCGTTGCTGCCCTCCTGAACCCAGGAATCTTGCAGGAGAGGCAGTCACACACAGCAGGACGTGACTTGAATCTTGGTCTCTAGTCTCTAACTTGGATTCTTTCTCCTATGTGAGATTGAGGGGGAGCTACAGGTTACCTCCCAGCCTGCTAGGCCAGTCTTAAGCTGTTCTTATTTTTGTAAAAGCCAGATGGAATTTCATCAGAGCAATGGCCTCATTTTCTGGACTGGAGTTGTTTATTTTTGTTTTAGCTATAGAACTCTGCCTTGAAACAGAATCTTCTGTAGGAGCCCAACTTTGAAACAGAACAAAGCTGGCACTTTCTTGTTGAAGATGGGGGGTGGGTATTCCTTCTCATCTCTGATGCTGCTGGGGTTTGGGGGACGCCTGTCCAGACTGAGGGGAGCCTGCTTTGAAGGTGCTACTGAAGATCATACATGAGGCTTAGGAGTGGAGAACAGGCATTAAGGCATTTTCATTCAAGAAAGTGATCCAATTTGGGGAAAATTTTGTTCTTTTGATTGATTCTCTCTCTCCCTTGGGTTTCATCATCTTTTACATTATTAATGAAGGAGTCTTTGGGCCTAGAAAAAGAAAACAACAGTCTCAAAGGCCCTTGCTGAATCACCTAACTTCGGAGAAAACAAAACAGAACTTGAGGTCCCGCCTGATGCTCCAGGCCGGTTGTTTCTATCTGGGACTTACCACCCCCTGCCCAGAAGACTTATCACCTCCTGCTGCTGCTGCTGCTAAGTCAATTCAGTTGTGTCCAACTCTGTGCGACCCCATAGACGGCAGCCCACCAGGCTCCTGTCCCTGGGATTCTCCAGGCAAGAATACTGGAGTGGGTTGCCATTGCCTTCTTCTGCCCAACTACAAATGTCATCTCAACTAAAGAGTACCCAAAACATCCCACCTGATTAATGTTTCCCTTATCGCTTCCACAAACCTCCCTATAAATATGGAGCCTCCCTGATCCCTCTCAGCCTGGTCCTTAGGCCGACTGTTGCCCCTCCTCGCCTGAATAAAGGTAACCTACTTTTGTTGAGGTCGTCTCTCCTGTTCTGCCTCAGCCCAAACTATACCTTACAAACCTTACAATTATTGCTTATTAGCATCTTAAAATGAAGGTTGACAGGGAAGGTCAATGTTGTTAGGTAACAGCTGAAAAAAGGCTTATTTGGGAGGAGGCTGGAAATGGGAGTAAGACATGGGGATTTTCCATTGGCTGGGTTTATCTGAGCTCTGCCAATTCATTGACCACAGAGAACCTGGGGCTGTTGCAAAGTTGAAGGCATTTTTTTCCCCCACTCAGTCATTTGCTGTTGTATTATTTTTCCCTGTGTTTTTAGTTTAAAATCCCCTCACCCTAAGATGTGGGGCTTCCCAGGTGGCTCAGCAGTAAAAAATCCACCTGCCAATGCAGGAGATGTGGGTTTGATCCCTGGGTTGAGAAGATCCCCTGGAGAAGGAATTGGCAGCCCACTCGAGTATTCTTGCTTGGGAAATCCCTGGACACAGGAGCTGGCAAGCTGTAGTCCATGGAGTCCCAAAGAGTTGGATAGGACTTAGTGACCAAATAACACCCTAAGGTGCACGCAACTGGAAATCACAAAGGTAATGGGAGAAAGAATTTATTCTTTCCCTTATTCTGTAGACATGAGCAGTTGTCCATGTGGTTATGTGTATATAGGCACATAACTATAGATACACACAAATACAGGTATGTGTATGTGCATGCTTAGGAAACAAAAACTTTTACTTTGCTCTTAGGTTCAGTGTTTGGAGGCCTGTGAATTAAACTGACAAAAGATAAATTAGCAAGAGAAAAGACAGCTCATATATATACTCATATATATGATACTTATATAATACTCATATATATAATATGAGTATTATATAAGTATATATAAGTATATAAGTATTATATACTCATATATGATACATATATATACTCATATATATAATATATACTCATATATTCATGTGAGTATATAGGTAGGAGTACACAGAAAACTGACTTAAGGGGCTAGTTAGAATTTGAGGCTTTATTTACCATCTTAATTGGGTAAGGTAAGAGGGAGAAAGACACTTATAGAAATATAAATGACTTCTTAATAGGAAAGGGCAGAGAGCAGAGGGCATTTACAAAAAAAATACATTTTTGAAAGATAAGTGAAGCCTTATGGGGATAGGAGATATGAGAGGGTTGTTCTGTTTTTGTTTTTGATGATGAATCTGTTTGGTTGCGGTGGTAAGAGTCAGTCTTCCTTGGTTACCTCTGGAGGGAGTACTTATACATTCTTTTGAGTTCTTTCAGGAAGCTCTGCTTTTAGGCAAATTAAAGGGGTTCAGGAATTCAAGTGCCTTCATATAAAATTGACTTTTATGCCACAGTGGCCTGTTCTGGGCCCTTTCATGGACTATATGCCCCCATGCTTCATGCCCGTGTCCTGTTAGGTGTAGAGATGACTGAGGAGATGGCAGCTGCTAACAACAGTGTCATTTCTAGGTTTCTTTTGTTGACTGGGGATTCAGGCCCCCACTGAGCACTGGTCATCTATTCTGCAGTGTGGGATTCATATATTTCCAGGGGCCTGGGAGAGCTGGAAAGTCCACACTTTTCACATTTGTGTATATCACCTTCTGTTCATCCCATGAAGACTTTTTCATTACTTGCCAGATGTCGGGTTCTAGCAGCTGGGAATATAAGGATGAAAAAAATTTTTTTTTCACTTTTAAGGAGCTCATAGCCTACTGCAAAGATAGTTATGAAGCTCATAATTAAATATTGTGGATAAATAGTAGGATAAAGAAGGACCATGATGCCCTTAGGAGTAAGGGAGAGAAGTCTCAACTCAGCCCAGGATGGGGAGGGCAGTGAGAGATGGCTTCACAGGGGAGATAGCTTCTCAACAGAGTTTGGAAGGCTGGGAGGGCAATCCCCAGAGTTCCAGGGACACTGCAGGCAGAGGGAAGGTGTGCACTGGCATAGGGGCACACAACCCCGTGGTGTGTTTGGGGATTGTTGGTAATGCCATGATTGGAGTGTTGGCTGGGGACCAGGGTTGGATGTTGAGGAGAATGCAGATGATTAACCTGAAAGCTGTCTAGGGCAGGCTGGGAAGCGCCCTGGAGCACCTAATGAGACAGTGGAGAGTAGGTGGGAGGCAGGGGTACTGTGGACAAGGAGCCCAACAGCAGAAGTGGAATTAGAGTCATGAAAACAGATTAAGATGAATCCTGTGAACAGGCATACCTGCAGAGGCACTTTGACTGTCCACCTGACTGGGCCAAGGGGAGGCTGAAAGCTCAAGGGCCAGCAATGGCAGGATGGGGGAAGCTGATGTGCCCTGGAGTATCTTCTTTGATAATTGTGACAGTTCATGTATAGCCAGGAAGGAATTATACATGTGTATTTCCCAGTGGCTACTGCTAAGCCAAAGGGAAAAGAACATTTGCATTTTTTAAAGAATCGATTGAGATTCTAAAGCTACCCTGGAAGGTTAAGAGTAAAAATGCACAGCTTGAAAGACTTGGCTTTTTGGCATGAAGAGTGCTGACCAGATTGACTCTAACCGAGACACAGTTTTTAATTAAGTGTTTATAATGAGACATTTATAGCCACTCAAGAGGCCGTTTTAGTCCTTTGGGAAGAAGAGTTGATGGAGGAGACGTCTGTGATTCTAGTAGAAATTAATATACAAACAGACCTCAATGTGTGTTTGGAAAGAAGCAAATAGGAGGGAAGCACTTTGTGAGGTGGAACTCGTCACACAAATTAAAACTGAATACAGTGGGGGAAATTTAGGAAAAATGCATAGATGAGTGTTTTTCACTCCAAAGCATTTGCTACTGGAAAACCAGCATTAATACCAATGAGGAAATTAGACAACACTCTCAAGTTAATTAATTTATATTGATTTTGATTTAACAGGCATCATGTTAAGTCAATACCAGATGTTTCCTTAAAGCAATACAACTGGATGTGAACTGCACTGAAATAGATGAATTCCTATTTCATATGGAATCGTTAAGCTCAATCAGTGGCTTGATACTGAGTCCATATGACAGACCAGGCCAGCGAGACAGGGATTTGGCTAAAACTAGACTCAGTGATGGACTTCCCTGGTAGCTCAGCTGATGAAGAATCTGCCTGCAATGCAGGAGACCCTGGTACTATTCCTGGGTCAGAAAGATCCCTTGGAGAAGGGATAGGCTACCCACTCCAGTATTCTTGCTTGGATAATTCCATGGACAGAGGAGCCTGGCAGGCTACAGTCCATGGAGTCATAAAGAGTTGGACATGACTGAGTAGCTCAGCACAGCACAGACTCGATGTTTTTAATAGCCGGGATGAACTATTATATGGTAGCTGAATTTCCTCTTCCTTGCTTCCTGTCTCTATGAACACTCCATGACTGCTGGGACTTCTAGTTGTCTCTCTCTGAGAGGAGGACTTGGTGTCTAATACTTGTGCCTTCTTTTGCATTGGGCATTTATATCTAACTGTTTAGGAATCCATGGAGTAATTTAGTGTTGACTCCATTCTTTCCAACTAAAGTTTGGGTGTCTTTATGGAGACTGGAATAACATTCCTACAATAGGAATCTTACTTCATAATTTTAGAGTTTCTACTAATACTATAAAACTGATCTCACATATTTATGTTGCCCTCCATGATTTCCCTGGGCTTCCCTGGTGGCTTAGATGGTAAAGAATCTGCCTGCAATACGAGAGACCTGGGTTCAATCCCTGGGTCAGGAAGATCCTCTGGAGAAGGGAGAGGCTACCCACTCCAGTATTCTTGCCTAGATAATCCCATGGACAAAGGAGCTTGGTGGTCTATAATCCATGGGGTCACAAAGAGATACACACACACACACATACAACATAATTTCCCAAAACATAGAGTCTCCCTTTCTCTAAGTCCCCTCATAGTTCTTCACATATCTCTGATATACAGCAGTAACTGTATTGCTTTGTAATTATTTATCTGTCTCTCTCATTAGCCTGTGTTCTTGAGGGGCTGTGCCTTCCTAGAACTGTACTTAGTACCCCCATATGCCCTTTGATGAGTATATGAAGAAATGAAAGTCGAAGTTTAACAGGCAAAAATACTTCCACCTTTCCATTTGTGTTGTAAATGTGTTCGTTTGCTTTCTGATGATTCCTGTGTGAGTGTGTGCATGCCCACTTCTACCCTTGGAGTTTTTTTCCTGAATTTCTTGGAAGAAAGGGATCTCTGTAGAAAAGAGTGGCTGTTTCTTATAGGTGGGGACAAGGGACTAGGCCCAAATTTGCTATCTCACTGAAATAGAAGAAGAGGTATTTATTCAAAATTCAGTTTGCTGCTTTTTTCACTGTTATGGAGTGTCATGTGATATTTATGTTTACTTTAAAATGAACTGCACTGAGAAATATCCTCTAGAATTAGAACACACATTGCATTTGGAGTCCAAGTGACCAGGTAGCTTATAAAGGTAGAACTTGCTTCACTGATGAACCTATGTCTTTTTTCTTGTGTTTACTACCAAGATAGTAATGATCTGATCTGAGGGAAGTGCTGGGTGAATTATTCAAGCAGTTTCACATGAGAATACTTTTCCTGCTCAAATGGTGTCTTTCTACTTTCATCTCTATACCTTGAAGAATTGAGAATGTTATTTTCTTAAAGATTTCAGATGCAAAGACTTCGTTTTCTAGCTTAAACTCTCTACTTCCTCTGAGGGAGAGCTTGGTCTTTTCTTATGGAAATTTTATATTAAGTCATTTCTTTTCCCAGATTTAAAGAACAGATGAGAGAAAAGTTTAAGAAAGTCAAATTAGCCATATTTTTTCCCAGCTAGAACAATTGTGTAATTTGCATCCTCTGTTTCCTTATAACATTCATTGACTATGTAGCAGTACTGGTAAGATAAAGAGATGAACTCTACATTATTTAAAATATCAAAGGAAGTAACCACACTCATTTTGGACAAATTTGGTTACTTATGCAAAATGTAATTATTTATTACATTGGTAGCATGCCTATAACATTGTTAAATACACATTAAAAATAAAGCACAAAAATAAAACGGATATAAATAGATCACAATAGTGTCGTGTTGTTGAATAACCCTATATCTTGCCATTTCACCTTCTCATTATAATTTGTGATTTTTGTTTTTTCACCTCTACCTGGATGGCATATTCTTTGAGAGCAACTTACTTTTTAAATTGGGGGATAATTGCTTTACAATGATATGTTGATTTCTGCCATATATCAACATGAATCAGCCATAGGTATACGTATGTCCCCTCTCTTGAATCTCCCTCCCATCCCCTATACCATCCCACCCCTCTAGATTGTGACACAACACCAGGTTGAGCTCCCTGTGTCATATAGAAAATTCCCACTGGCTATTTACATGTAGTAATACTGTTCTCTCCACTCATGCCACCCTATCCTTCCCGTTGTGTCTGCAAGTCTTTTCTCTATGTCTGCGTCTCTACTGCTGCTCTGCAAATAGGATCATTACTGCTATTTTTCTAGATTCTGTAAATGCATTAATATATGATATTTGTTTTTCTATTTTTGACTTCACTGTGTATAGCAGGCTCTAGGTTCATCCACCTCACTAGAACTGACTCAGATTTATTCCTTTTGATGGTTGAGTAATGTTTCATTGTACATACGTACCATATCTTCTTTATCTGTTCATCTGTTGATGCATACCTAGGTTGCTTCCATGTCCTAGCTGTTGTAAATAGTGCTGCAATGAACATTGGGGGTACATGTGTCTTTTAGAATTGTGGTTTTCTCAGGGTATATGCCCAGTAGTGGGATTGCTGGGTCATATAGTAGTTTCATCTTTTTCTTTTTTTCCTTTAAAGAAATCTCAATACTGTTCTCCATAGAGTGGCTATCACTTTGTATTCCCACCAACAGTGCAAGATGGTTCCGTTTCTCCACATCCTCTCCAGCATTTATTATTTGTATATTTATTGATGATGACCATTCTGGGCAGTGTGATGTGATACCTCATTGTAGATTTGATTTGCATATCTTGGAATGTGAAGTCAAGTGGGCCTTACAAAGCATCACTTTGAAAAAAAGCTAGTGGAGGTGATGGAATTCCAGTTGAGCTGTTTCAAATCCTGAAAGATGATGCTGTGAAAGTGCTGCACTCAATATGCCAGCAAATTTGGAAAACTCAGCAGTGGCCACAGGACTGGAAAAGGTCAGTTTTCATTCCAATTCCAAAGAAAGGCAATGCCAAAGAAGGCTCAAACTACTGCACAATTGCACTCATCTCACGTGCTAGTAAAGTAATGCTCAAAATTCTCCAAACCAGGCTTCAGCAATTTCAAATCCTGAAAAATGATGCTGGAAAGTGCTACACTCAATATGCCAGTAAATTTGGAAAACTCACCAATGGCCACAGGACTAGAAAAGGTCAGTTTTCATTCCAATTCCAAAGAAAGGCAATGCCAAAGAATGCTCAAACTACCACACAGTTGCACTCAACTCACACTCTAGTAAAGTAATGCTCAAAATTCTCCAAGCCAGGCTTCAGCAATACGTGAACTGTGAACTTCCTGATGTTCAAGTGCATTTTAGGAAGGGCAGAGGAACCAGAGATCAAATTGCCAACATCTGCTGGATCATGGAAAAAGCAAGAGAGTTCCAGAAAAACATCTATTTCTGCTTTATTGACTATGCCAAAGCCTTTGACTGTGTGGATCACAGTAAACTGTGGAAAATTCTGAAAGAGATGGGAATACCAGACCACCTGACCTGCTTCTTGAGAAATCTGTATGCAGGTCAGGAAGCAACAGTTAGAACTGGACATGGAACAGCAAACTGGTTCCAAATAGGAAAAGGAGTCCGTCGAGGCTGTATATTGTCACCCTGCTTATTTAACTTCTATGCAGAGTACATCATAGGAAATGCTGGACTGGAAGAAACACAAGCTGGAATCAAGATTGCTGGGAGAAATATCAAAAACCTCAGATCTGCAGATGACACCACCCTTATGGCAGAAAGTGAAGAGGAACTCAAAAGCCTCTTGATGAAGGTGAAAGAGGAGAATGAAAAAGTTGACTTAAAGCTCAACATTCAGAAAATGAAGATCATGGCATCCGGTCCCATCACTTCATGGGAAACAGATGGGGAAACAGTGGAAACAGTGTCAGACTTTATTGTTTGGGGCTCCAAAATCTCTTCATAGCCATGAAACTAAAAGATGCTTACTCCTTGGAAGAAAAGTGATGATCAACTTAGACAGTATATTCAAAGCAGAGACATTACTTTGCTGACTACGCCCTGTCTAGTCAAGGCTATGGTTTTTCTTGTGGTCATGTATGGATGTGAGAATTGGACTGTGAAGAAGGCTGAGCACTGAAGAATTGATGCTTTTGAACTGTGGTGTTGGAGAAGACTCTTGAGAGTCCCTTGGACTGCAAAGAAATCCAACCAGTGCATTGTGAAGGAAATCAACCCTGGGATTTCTTTGGAAGGATTGGTGCTAAAGCTGAAACTCCAGTACTTTGGCCATCTGATTGGAAGAGCTGGCTCATTGGAATAGACTCTGATGCTGGGAAAGATTAGGGGCAGGAGGAATAGGGGACGACAGAGGATGAGATGACTGGATGGTATCATGCGCTCAATGAACGTGAGTCTGAGTGTACTCAGGGAGATGGTGTGGACAGGGAGGCCTGGTGTGCTGTGATTCATGGGGTCGCAGAGTCGGGCACGACTGAGCGACTGAACTGAACTGACTATGCGGGAGACCTGAGTTTTATTCCTGGGTCTGGAGGATCCCCTGGAGAAGGGAATGGCAACCCATTCCAGTTTTTTGCCTGGAGAATTCCATGGATGGAGAAGCTTGGTGGGCTACAGTCCATGGGGTCGCAAAGAGTCGGACATGATTGAGTGACTAACACTTTCACTTTGAGGGAACTAGATTCCACATGCGGAACAAAGACCCGGTGTAGCCAAATAAAATTAACATAAAATTTAATATTAAAGAAGAAGGTGTATGGGGAGGGAGGTGCAGGGGGGTTCAGGATTGGGAACTCATGTGCACCTGTGGCAGATTCATGTTGATATACAGCAAAACCAATGCAGTATTGTAAAGTAAAATAAAGTAAAATTAAAAAAAAAAAGATGGTATTGCCATAAATTAAGAACAGGTTAATGTACACCCAAATTAAGCAATGAGAGTAAAAATTAGGACAGAGAGAATCAGGAATATATTTGATGGCTGAACTTGCATTTGGCTGTAAGTTAGAAAGCTCATTGAGAGTTTCTGTTGAATATTTTCTGAGGTATAAAAACAACTGTGTAATGTGGCAGTGAAATATGGTGGCTTCTGGACCCAGATTGTTCAGTTTGTTGCATCTGTAAATCACTGTGTAAATACCTTGCAATGGAAAACTCTCTGAAGTCAGACACGAATTGTGTACAACAGAGACAGAAGATATATGTTACTCTTAAAAATGAACAATTTAGTAGTAAAAGTATTAGGCACCAAAATATTAATTAGAAATCAGACAATTCACCTACAAGGATCATCAACTGTACCCTGTCTAATTTTGCTGCCACAGTTTAACAATCACTTTGAGAAACCAATCACAACATTTTACACGTGTCAGAGATGTATTTTATTCAATGTTTAGTTTTTATACATTTTATAATTTAAAATGTTAGTGACAAATTGCTGTATTAGAAAAACTATACTCTCATACATTTTTTTTCCAGAAAAAAATGGTTACTGGTAGTTGTAAGATGTTATAATCATTCCATTTTAACTGATATGAATATCACAGGATAGCAGAAGATGGCAAACTTTTCCAGGGGAAATATCTTGGTACCTTGAAATTCAGCAAATGCTATAAATGCATAGGTGTCAAAATGTGATATATATATATATATATATCTCACATATATACAGTTATATATATATAACTGTATAATTTAGCTAATTCTTTACTGCCATCAGTAGAAGTGCATATTTCAACTCTTTTACTAAGTCAGAATCCAAAGCAATAGAATTTCTGAAGAGGTTTTGTTGAAAATTAAGGGATGATATTTGTACTATAGGATAAATAAGTGAGAGAGCAGTGATGTGTCCTAAATCTGTGGGCCTAAGGATGAGCACAGCACTATGTAATTTTGATCTCCTGCACAATTTCTCTTTATGAATAATAGCCCTGGAGGATACCCAGAGCCAGCTTATGGGGCTGGTGGAAAAAAAAAAAAGATATCTCCCATGATGTGCCATATAGAAGAACTGAAAGGTTTAGAGGTAAAGACTAGTTCTTGTGACCCATCCATGTTGCTGCAGATGGTATTACTTCATTATTTTTATGCTTGAGTGATATTCCACTGTATAAATATGCTACATCTTCTGTATTCATTCATCTGTAAATGGACATATAGATTGTTTCCATGTCTCAGCTATTGTAAATGGCACTACATTAGGGTGCGTGGGGACTTCCTTGGTGGTCCAGTGATCGAGAATCCACCTTCCGATGTAAAGGACACAAGTTCCATCCATGATCAGGAGACTAAGATCCCATGTGCTTCTGGGCAACTAAGCCCACATGCCATAACTAGGGAAGTCCACGAGCCACAGCTATTGAGCTCATGTGCTGTAGAGCCCATGCTCTGCAACAAAAGCGTGCCAGCTAGAGGAGCCCACGCGCCCCAGTGAAGAATTAGCACAGCCAAAAAAAAAAAAAAAATAGGGTGCATGTATCTTTTCAAGTTAAAGTTTTGTTCTTTTCTGGATAAATGCCCAGGAATCATGTACTTTATAAATGGCAGATCTGGGATAAGAATCTGGATTTAAAAAATCTTATTCCTAAGCATTTCCCAACACACTTTCTTCCTCCTATGAAAGACCATCAAAGAATGGTGAATAGGACACGAGTCACTTTGGCTGCTCATAGTATTACCTGTACTAACCTTTCCTTTGGTGTTTGCTATCAAATAACTCATTGAAATTCACTGTTGAATTTGTTGTAGGAGTTTCATATAAAGTTGTTGTTCTTAGAATCCCATAAGGTTCCTGGAGGAGGACCAGCAGTGATATTAAAGAATCTGATGAATTGCATTTGTATGTCCCTGGCTTCCTTTATTTTTCCAGACAGTCTTTTCTTTTTTTAATGTATAAGTAATTCATTTGTTTGTGTTTACATGTATAAATAAATACACAGCTTATTAATTTAGAAATATCAATTTATTCTAATAAAGTTTTGGTTTCTTCAGTTTTATTGTTTAGATTCTACATATTTTAAGAAGAAATTTAGTTCAAAGTATTCACATGCATCTTTGCTATCAATACCTTTATGATCAAAAGACAGTTTTCCAGAAAATGTCCATAGAATATAAGTATAAATTATGACCCTAATCCACTTCTAATCACAGCACAGCATCTTTTTCAATCTATAGATCTGGCAATACTTAGTGCCTCATCTTGTCAGGATCAACGTAACAGTCTCTTAATTTATAAGGACATGAAAGACAGGTTGGTGAGGGTGGAAGAGATGAAATATGCAGAAATGATACTTAAGACCATCATACAAAAGAAAGTTCACTAAGTATAAGCATCCTGAGCTTTGAAGCTCAGTGTCAATGGTTGTCCTTATGGAAGATAGATATGCCCTTTCTTCATTCTCCTGATACCTGGGGGTTGAGAATCTATCCAGAGCCTCTGGAATATAATCTTTGGAGAACTTTTATACCAGATGCAATGTACAAGCATCACTAGCAACCCCTTAGAAAAGCAAAATCATTTATTCCCACAATGGTTCATCACAGATACCCTACTGTGTGGCCTTACACTCCTACTTAAAGCAACATGTGTGACTGCAGTGAGTTCATTAGTAGGAAAGTTTACTTTAGATGGATCGGGTAGTTTTTAAAAATTTTATTGGAATATAATTGATTTACAATATTGTGTTAGTTTCAAGTATACAGCAAAGTGAATCAGGTATACATACACATATATTCAATCTTTCATATTTCTTTTAGATTCTTTTCCTTTTAGGCCATTGCAGAGAATTGAGTAGAGCTGTCCACGCTAACAGAAGGTTCTTATTAGTTATCTATTTTATATATAGTGGTTTGCATATGTCAATCTCAATATATCTCTCCTCCATTTATCTGCTTATAACCATGTTTGTTTTCTATATCTGTGACTCTACTTCTGTTTTGTAAGTACATTAATTTGTACCCGTTTTGGATTCCACATGTAAGCAATTGCATATATTTGTCTTTCTGAATCTGACTTATTTCACTCAGTATGACAATCTCTAGGTGTGTCCATGTTGCTGCAAATGGCATTATTTTGTTCTTTTTTATGGCTGAGTAACATTCCATTGTATACATGTACCACATCTTGTTTTACATTCCTCTGTTTGATCCTCATCCTTTAGTCACTAAGTTGTGTTTGACTCTTGTGACCCCGTGACCCCGTGGATTGTAGCCTGCCAGGTCCCTCTGTTCATGGGATTTTCCAGGCAAAAATCATGGAGTGGGTTGCCATTTCCTTGTCCAGAGGGTCTTCCTGATCCAGGAATCGAACCCAGATCTCCTGCACTGCAGGCAGTTTCTTTACCGACTGAGCTACGAGGGAAACTTTGATCTACATCCTACAGTAATGAAAATAAGAACAAAAATAAATAACTTGGATCTAATTGAACTCAAAAGCTTTTGCACAGTGAAGAAAACCATAAACAAAATGAAAGGAAATCCTCAGAATGGGAGAAGGTATTTGCAAATGAAGCACCTGACAAGGAATTAATCTCCAAAACATGGAAACAAGTCATGCAGCTCAATGTAAACAAACAAACAAACCAGCAAACAAAAAACACTAAACAACCCAATCAAAAAATAAGCATTTAAATAGACTTTTCTCCAAAGAAGATGTTGTTCAGTGACTAAGTCATGTCTGACTCTTTGCGATGCCATGAACTGCAGCAAGCCAGGCTTCTCTGTCCATCATCATCTTCCAGAATTTGCTCAAAGTCATGTCCATTTAGTCAGGGATGCCATCCAACTATCTCATCCTCTGTTGTCCCCTTCTCCTCCTGCCCCCAATCCCTCCCAGCATCAGAGTCTTCTTCAATGAGTCAATTTTTCGCATGAGGTGGCTAAAGTACTGGAGCTTCAGCTTCAGCATCATTCCTTCCAAAGAAATCCCAGGGCTAATCTCCTTCAGAATGGACTGGTTGGATCTCCTTGCAGTCCAAGGGACTCTCAAGAGTCTTCTCCAACACCACAGTTCAAAAGCATCAGTTCTTCAGTGCTCAGCCTTCTTCACAGTCCAACTCTCAAATCTATACATGACCACAGGAAAAACCATAGCCTTGACTACATGGACCTTAGTCAGAAAAGTAATGTCCTGCTTTCGAATATACTATCTAGGTTGTATTTTTTCTAGGTTGTAATTTTTCTTCCAAGGAGTGAGCGTCTTCTAATTTCATGGCTGCAGTCACCATCTGCAGTGATTTTGGAGCCCCCAAAATAAAGACTGACACTGTTTCCACTGTTTCAATTCCACTGTTTGTCCTTTGGATAAATACAGTTGACAATTGAGCCATGTAGTGAATCTTGATAATTTTGCTTTCCTTGCACAACTTTATGTATTCTCTCACAGTCATATTGTCTGAATAGCCTCTCAAGATGTTAAACTATGTGAGGTGTTCTATCAGTTTCATCATCTTAAGAAAATCTCTCCCTGGAGAACTTTCTGCTGTTTTCCTATCTGGATTGTTTTCCTTCTTTGCTGGGGGATAGCTGTTACTACAGAAACTTTCTTCACTATCACTTGAGAATTCCTTTTGACTCTAGTGAGTATGTACTTTTTTCTTAGTTTCTTGTTTTCCTCTTTCTTGATTTCTTGTTTTCCACTTTCTTGGCTTACTCTTTTATTTTAATGAAGAGCATACTCTCATAGAAAGGAGATGGGTTTGGGGGGTAAACTTCAAAAATCCTACTTATTCAAAATTCTTTTTATTTTCTATCTTAATTTTGAGCCTGGCTGGGTAAAGTTACTGCTCTTTATATTTAAGGTTCTAACTGTGGCTCTTGAAGTATGTTGATAGTGTTTAGGTGCAACCTGATTTCCACTGTTCTCTTTGTCACTAGGGAGCTGAAATTTTTGTGATAAAATACCTTAGTGTAGGTATATTTTAATCCACTGTTCTGGGTGTTTCAGTCTGAAGAAGCAAATCCTGTAGTTTGGGACACTTTATTGAAAATTTTATTATTTTTTCTATTTTCTGTGTTATTTTCTCTGTAATTTTTTCAGAGATTAGACCTCCTGAACTAGTTTTGTAATTTCTCTAATTTTTATTCTCTTAATATTTCTGTTCTTCTTTCTGAGAAATTTACTGAATTTTATCTTTCAGTACTTTGACTGAGTTTTTCACTTCTAAGATCATATGTGTGATTTCACAGAGCTCTTTTTGGGAGCTTGTTTTTGGAATGCTCCTAACAGCACTGTTTCTGTTTCTGTGCAACAGTTTATCTTATCGCTTTGAGTATATTAATGACTTTTCTTCTCTTTGTATAGTCCTTGTTTCCTCCAAATTGTCATTTTCTTCATCAGAGGCTTTATTCAGATGTTGGTAATTTTTGTTTGCTGCTCCCATTTAATAGTAGAAGTCTGAAAAGCCATTTCAAAGGTCTGAGGGTGAAGGTAGGGCTGGTATACCATGAGTTTTACTATAGGATGATGTGGCTAGGCCTTTTTTTGGGGCGGGGGGGGGTGTCCAACCTCTAATGTTGGTATCTTTTAGGTCTTTCCTCTTAACTAGTAAGGGTCTCTGAAGAAGACTCATCTTATCTACTGGATGTAAAGGTGTATCAGCTGCCGGCGTTCTGAGATCTGAGTACAGAAAGTAGCGTGGGGTCCAAGAATCCAGGAGGGTGTGATACTTCATCTCTCTGGATTTGGTGTCATACTTCTACCCTCACCTGTATCACCCTCTCTTAAATCCAGAAGCTCTTGTTTGTTTGTTTGTTTGTTTCAAACTTCTCTAATACATAAAATCTCAGTGATTTGCTGACTTAGGAAAGAGGATCTGAAGAGCTACTCCTTCAAGTCATCCTTCTCATTTTAGGATTCTCTTTATCATCATTTCCACAGTGAAATGGTGCTATCAGCTTTTGAGACTCTTGAGGACTCTGTTGAATAAATAAGACTTATTTCTGGCTTTTTCCTCCCCTCCTGCTTTAGGATTCAGTTCTCATGTAGTTTATGTTATCACCGCTAGCCCATCCCTTTCAGAATTTGGCTGCTCTTGCCTCCTATTCTTCCATCTTTTGCTCTTAGGCCTTAAAGTCTCTATTCTATTATTTTCATGGGGTTTGAGAAGGAAGCAAAAGTAGATTTGTGTGCTCAAGTCTCCATTCTAATACCTAGAGGTATCAACATTTATATTTATCTATTACCCTCTTGTTATATTGTATATATTTCTGTGTGCTACCTTAAATTCTTTTTTAAGGAGGAAAAATGCATAAAATGAATAGATTACCTTGATTAGTGTTCTAATGTGTCAAAATTCTTCATCTATAGCAGATAATCTTTTGCTTTACTGCATATAAAATGTGAATTATATTCATTTACTTATTTAAAAGTCACCTTATTTTCAAGGTCTTGAAGCACACCCCAAGATCTCCACTTATGTGCCCTAAATGGGAACATTTCCTACTTCATCACTGATCCTAGAGCTGACTTTTTCCAAAGCCTGTGTGCCCAGTGGCACGTCATCACTTTTAGTCAGACAAATTGACTTTCCTCCTGGCAGAAATCCAGGAAGTTGAGACTGAAAGTGTACTCTAGGTTTAGCTGTGCCAACTATGTTTCACTCTGAGATATTAGCTGTTTGGTAACAGTAGGAACTTGATTGTATTAGGAAATGACATGAGTTTAATTGATTTTTTAAAAACTCCCTTTTAAGGGTACTCTCATTAACAACCGCAGAGGTCTGGTCCTTTTCCTTGCATTTCATGTGTGGAAGTGGTATATATGGTAGTTGCTCAGTTGTGTCTGACCTTTGTGACTCCATGGACTGTAGCCCGCCAGGCTCCACGGAATTCTCCAGACGAGAATATGGAGTGGGTTGTCCTTTCCTTCTCCAGGGGATCTTCCTGACTTTGGGACTGAATCAAGTCTCCCACATTGCAGGAAGATCCATTACCATCTGAGTTACCAGAGAAGCTTCTGGAAGTGGTATGCACAGCTTATAAGTGAAGGAGTGTGTCATCCAGTGAAAAGTGTGTTGTACTGAGTTGTCTCAGGGTAGTCTGATGTTAGGAAACTTCCTAGAAATGTTCTGAACATATTTCTGAGGAGTTAATGTTAAATTATGGCCGATCCACTGAAGCTTTGGTTTGATTTGAGATAATGCAGAAAAAGGCATTTTTAAGCTGGAGAAGACTCTTGAGAGTCCCTTGGACAGCAAGGAGATCAAACCGAGTCAATCCTAAAGGAAATTAATATTCATTGGCAGGACTGATGCTGAAGATGAAGCTCCAATACTTTGGTCACCTGATGCAAAGAGCTGATTTATTGGAAAAGACTCTGATACTGGGAAAGGTTGAAGACAAGAGGAGAAGGGGGCAACAGAGATTGAGATGGTTGGGTGGTATCACTGTCTTGATGGACATGAGTTTGAGCAAACTCGGGGAGACGATGATGGCCAGAGAAGCCTGGTGTGCTGCAGTGGGTGGGGTCTCAAAGAGTTGGACACTACTTAGTCACTGAGCAACAACAACGAAGCAGAGAACACGACACAAATTTTAAAATGTTCTTACATTTATTACTTTCTATGCTGAACTTTGAAACATTTTTTATTTTATCTACATTACTTTAAAAAGATACATTTGGAAAAGGTAATGAGAGCTATTTTGTTTAAGTTTGGGGTTCAATCAGTTCTCTGAAAGTCCGTTTTTAAGAGAGGCTGAAGGTTCAGACTACTTTTGACATCTACATATATGTGGGCCTGGATGAGGAAACAAGAAACAAGAAGCAGGAAGCAAGTATGTGGGCTTTCAGACCTTCCCTCATCTGAAATGGTATTTGGAAGAAAGGAATCTAACAGGCAAAATTTTACTCACAAACATTAAAGAATTATTCAAGATGAATCATAAGCATTTAAGATTTTGCTAAAATATTTTTGGTGTTAAAAAAAAAAGATTTTTCAAAATTCATCTGGTCAGCAGCCACTTGGATAAAAAAATCACCACAAGTGGAGGTCCTGAAAGGATGGAATGACTTCAATATCTTATACAGGGAAATTAAGATGCTCTTGGACTCAATAAACTGATTAAATGCTGGCAGTGCAAAAGCAACATTTCATCTTTATAAAATCTAGTATCTCTGATTTAATGAGCTATTTGTTTCAAGGGCTTCCCTGGTGACTCAGTGATAAAGAATCCGCTTGCCAATGCAAGAGATGCAGATTTAATCCCTGGGTTGGGAAGATCCCCTGGAGAATGAAATGGCCATGCACTCCAGTATTCTTGCCTAGAAAATCCCACAGACAGAAGAGCCTAGTGGGCTGCAGTCCATCGTGTTGCAAAAGAGCCCGAGAGGACTTAGCGACTAAACAACAACAATGTGTTTCAAAGCAAAAGTGTTTAATCAGAAAACACTTGTTATGTACTTTGTTTTTTCTTTTTAATGTTTAAAATTCATTTGCTTTTTACTTGAAGGATAATTACTTAACAGTATTGCATTGGTTTCAGTGGAACTGGAAACAATACATGGACAAGAAATTACCCTGTCAAAATTACAGATAAATGAAGACAATGCAAATATAATTTTATTTATGTTCACAGCTTTGAAAGGTGTGTTGAACAGATCTGCTATCTTATGATTGACTAAAAAAGCTTTTTTTGGTCAGTTTTATTGAGGCATAATTTGTATAAATTAACATTTAAGTGTACAATTTAATGATTTCAGGCAAATATGTTCAGTGTGTGGTTGTCACAGTCATAATGTAGAATATTTCCACTGTCCCAAAGAATACTTTTAAGATCCATTTTAGTCAATCCTTTCCCTCAGCTGCTGGCCATCACTCCTCTACTTTTCATATTACAGTCTGCCTCTTAAGACATTTTATGTAAATAGGAGGATAAAGTCTTTTGTATATGGCTTCTTTCATTTAATAATGCTTTTGAGATTAAGCTGTGCTTGTGTCTGTATTAATAGTTTATTTTTATTGCTGAGTAATACTCCTTTGTATGAATGTACCATGATTTATTTATGCATTCACAAATTGATGAGTATTTCAGTTCTTTCCAGTTTTTGGCAATTATAAATAAATCTGTTATGAATTAGCCTTTGTGTGTGCACATATTTTTGTTTCTCTTGGGTATATTTCTAGAAGTAGAACTATTGAGTCATATAATAAGTATATGATTAATGCAACCAAGCAACTGCTAAACTGTTTTCTAAAATGACTAAAAGGAAAAATGTCTATTTTGCTTTTCCAGTGGCAATATATTAGAATTCTAGTTGCTCTACATCCTCATTAAAACCTGATATTGGACAGTCTTAGCCATTCTATTGAGGGTCTGGTGGTTTTTAGTATATTTCTAGAAGTAGAACTATTGAGTCATATAATAAGTATATGATTAATGCAACCAAGCAACTGCTAAACTGTTTTCTAAAATGACTAAAAGGAAAAATGTCTATTTTGCTTTTCCAGTGGCAATATATTAGAATTCTAGTTGCTCTACATCCTCATTAAAACCTGATATTGGACAGTCTTAGCCATTCTATTGAGGGTCTGGTGGTTTTTCATTTAAGTTTAATTTCTGTTTGCCAGGTGCTAATGATATTGATCATCCTTCATGCGCTCACATACCATTTATATCTTTTCTTTGGTGAAGTGTCAGTTCTAATATTTTGCCCACTATTTTTTGATGATCTGTTATCTTCTGATTATTGAGCTTAAGAGTTCTTTACATACTGTAAACCCCAAGCCCTTTAAAATATAAATATTTATAGCTTCTCCTAGTTTGTGGCTTGTCTTTTCATTTTTTATCAATATCTTTTAAAGAGTAAGATATCTTAATTTTGATAAAATTCAGTTTATAAATTTTCTTTCTTTTAGAGGTTGAGCTATTTAAGACATTTTTCTTCTTTAATAAACCTTTGTCTAACCCAAGGGCCTTCCCTGGTGGCTCAGACGGTAAAGCGTCTGTCTACAATGTGGGAGACCCAGGTTCGAGCCCTGGGTTGGGAAGATCCCCTGGAGAAGGAAATGGCAATCCACTCCAGTACTATTGCCTAGAAAATCCCATGGACAGAGGAGCCTAGTAGGCCCCAGTCTATGGTGTTGCAAAGAGTTGGCCACGACTGGGCGACTTCACTTCTTCACTTCAGAAGTTTCATAGTTTTAGATGTTAAATTTAAGTCATTACACATTTTGAGCTTATTTTTGTGTATGATATAAGATAAAGTTTTAGCTTCATTTTTTTATATGTAAAGAAATCTTAAGCTCAATAAGGCAATCCACTCCAGTACTATTGCCTAGAAAATCCCATGGACAGAGGAGCCTAGTAGGCCCCAGTCTATGGTGTTGCAAAGAGTTGGCCACGACTGGGCGACTTCACTTCTTCACTTCAGAAGTTTCATAGTTTTAGATGTTAAATTTAAGTCATTACACATTTTGAGCTTATTTTTGTGTATGATATAAGATAAAGTTTTAGCTTCATTTTTTTATATGTAAAGAAATCTTAAGCTCAATAATTAGAAGATATATAGATCATCAAAAAATAATGGGCAAATATTAGACATGACATTTCACTAAAGAAAAGACCTCACACTGGTCAGAATGGCTATCAACAAAAAGTTTACAAACAAATATTAGAGAAAGTGTGAAGAAAAGCTAACCCTCCTACACTCTTGGTGAGAATGTAAATTGGTATAGCCATTATAGAGAACAGTATGGAGGTTCCTTAAAAAACTAAAAAGAGTTACCATAAGACCCAGAAATCCCATTCCTCAGCATATATCCAAATAGGATAAAAACTCCAATTCAAAAAGATGCATGCACCAAATGTTCAAAGCAGCACTATTTATAATAGCCAAGACATGGAAATAACATGTGTCCATAGAAAGATGGATAAAGATGTGTTATCAACGAAGGAAACTATAAGCAATGTGAAAAGACAACCTTTAGAATGGGAGAAAATATTAGCAAACAAAACAACTCACAAAGAATCAACCTCAAAAATATACAAGCAGCTCCTGCAGCTCAATTCCAGAAAAATAAACAACTCAAACTCAATTAAAAAATGGGCTAAAGAACTAAATAGACATTTCTCCACATGAAACTGGAGCCTATTATACAGAGTGAAGTAAGTCAGAAAGAAAAACACCAATACAGTATACTAACACATATATATGGAATTTAGAAAGATGCTAACGATGATCCTACATGCAAGATAGCAAGAGACACAGATATAAAGAACAGTCTTTTGGATTCTGGGAGAAGGCAAAGGTGGGATCATTTGAGAGAATAGCATTGAAGCATGTATACTATCGTATGTGAAACAGATCGCCAGTCCAGGTTCAATGCATGAGACAGGGTGCTCAGGGCTGGTGCACTGGGATGACCTGAGGGATAGGATGGGGAGGGAAGTAGGAGGATGGTTCAGGATGGGGGGCACATGTACACAGATGGCTGATTCATGTCAGTGTATGCCAGAAACCACTGCAATATTATAAAGTAATTAGCCTCTAATTAAAAGAAAGAAATTTAAAAAAAGCTGTGTTATACATAATTGAATACTACTCAGCCATTAAAAAGAATGAAATAATGCATTTTGCAGCAACACAGATGGATCAAGAGATTATCACACTAAATGAAGTAAATCAGTCAGTGAAAGACAAGTAACATTTGATATCACTTATATGAGAAATCTAAAAAATGGTATAAATGCATTTATTTACAAGACAAATAGACTCAGACACAGAAAAGAAACTAATGGTTGCCAAAGGGGAAGGAGGATAGGGATACAGTGGGTATTTGAGATTAATAGATACACACTACAATGTATGAAATAGATAAACAAGAGAACTCTAGAGAGAATGGCACAGAGAACTATATTCAATATTTTGTAATAAGCTATAATGGAAAAGAAGGGCTTCCCAGTTAGCTCAGTGATAAAGAATCTGCCTGCCAATGCAGGAAACACAGGAGATGTTGGTTCAGTCCCTGGGTTGGGAAGATCCTCTTAAAGAGGAAATAGCTACCCACTCCAGTATTACTGCCTGGAGAATCCCATGGACAGTGGAGCCTGGCAGGCTACAGTCCATGGAGTTGCAGAGAGTCAGACCTAACTGAGCAACTAAGCACACATATGCATACACATAATGGAAAAGAATCTGAAAATTATATACATTATTTATTTTATATATATGACTGAGTCAATTTGCTCTACACTTGAAACATTATAAATCAACCATATGTATATAAAAATATATAAGTGAAATAAAGTAAATGAATGGAAAAAATATGGGGATCAAAATAGTATCTACCTCACAGAGTGTTCATAAAGGGGTTAAAAGAATAATTCACAAAAATTCCTCAAATATTGGACATTTTCATGAGTACCTGTTCCCTCCTAATGCATGTCCTAAGCAACTAACTTACTTAAACAGAAAGTCTGGAGTTTTCATGTGTCTGTTTTGCTCAGTCATGACCAACTCTTGCAATCCTATGGACTGCAGTCCACCAGGCTCCTCAGCCCATAGAATTTTCCAGGCAAGAATACTGGAGTGGGTTGCCGTTTCCTTCTCCAGCGTATCTTCCTGACCCAGGGGTAGAACTTGTGTTTCTTTCATCTCCTGTATTGGCAGGCAGACTCTTTACCACTAGTGCCACTATGTTCTTGCTTCATTTGTTCCTTTTGAGTAATAAGAATGTCAGCACAAATATCCAGTTATTTTCCTATTATTAATAATTCTGGAAGAGGATCTTATAACTCAGTGGTTTACAAAGACACCAAAAGTGATTAATTGAAATGACTGAATTCATATCATGAAATTAAATTATATACAGATTACTAAGCAGTTCACTTAAGCATAACACAGTTGAAATGGTATCCAGATAAATGAATGCCCTCCCTCACATTTATTACCAATTTATTTTTCAAGAGGTTTTGAAAAAACACTCTGCCACTACTGCTAAGGATATTGTCCTTCTAATTTTCATCCATGTCTGCTTTTTCACTGTCCTTGACTTGTTGTTGTCCATTGATCCATTTCTGTAGTCCATGCTGGGCTGATACCTGCTGATCTAATCTGGTTCATGTCAGCTTTGTCACTTCTTTGAATTAAAGTTGATGTGCTGATTACAGGATTTTTAAGACTCTGTGTTTCTAATAGTCTAACAATTCTCTTCTTGTTTATTATTACAGATATTTACCCAATTTCTGCCATTTCTGTAAACATGTTGATGGTAGCCACCTATTACAAAATGCCTCCTTTACATATTGCTGTGCAGTGAGGGGCTTTGTAGGATTTCATGAATAGGTTGCTGTTGTTCAGTTGCCAAGTCGTGTCTTGACTCTAACCCTGTGGATTGCAGCATGCCTGGCCTCCCTGTCCGTCACTGTCTCCTAGAGTTTGCTCAGATTCATGTCCATTGAGTCAGTGATGCTCATCTCATCATCTGCTGCCCCCTTCTCCTGGACAGGACTGACTACAAAGTTGATGGGGCTAAGTGTAAATTGAAAATGGGTGGATTGTTGTTCAAAATTTATTAAAACTTTCAGGATAGTGACAGCAGAAGAGTTTGCCTTCTAACCATGGGTCCTGTGCAACTGTATAAGTTGTGCCCTGTAAGTTGGCCCTGGTATTGGATTTTGTGAGAAGGAAAGAGCACACATCTGAATGTCCCTTGAAAGGGCCTCACCTGTTACTTAGAGAACGTTTTACTCAATTCAATCATTACTTTTTCTTCTGGACTGCTTCTTGTTCCATCTTTTGCCATCTTGCTACACCCAGAGGTAGCACTGTAGCTGAATATATACTTATTATCTTGTTACTTGTTTTTGTGGTTTAATCATTTTATATGCACTAGTATGTTTTCTGACTATGAAAGGAGACTATTCTGATATATATCATTATTTACCAATAAATATGTATTCAATATCAGTCTGTGCACAGTTTTGTATATAAAAGTATACATAGAATCTAATGGGACACAGTTCCTAAGCTGCTGTGGTTGTTTTTTTGTGTACCAGGCTCTATCTGCTCCTTGCTGAGTTACTTATTCTTTCTGTATCATTCCTTAACTTCTTTATCAGTAAAAATGGAGACAGTAAGATACTATTATTGCCGTTACAGTGAGAATAAAGTATATTGAGGACATTAGAACACTGCTTGACAGGTAATGAATGCCAAGAGAAAAAAAAATTAGCTGGTTCCCTTGGTTTCCATATCTGGATCAGGAGAAACATATGGTATTCCTACCCTTGGATTTCATGCCCAACATTTAAAAAATTAATTTAATTAAAAATCTTTTTATTAGAGTATATCTGCTTTACAAAATTGTGTTAGTTTCTGCTCTATAGTAAAGTGAATCAGATATGTGTGTGTGTGTGTGTGTGTGTGTGTGTATGTATATCTATATATACATAGATTTCCCTCTCTTTTGGATTTCCTTACCATTTAGGTCACTACAGAGCACTGAGTAGAGTTCTCTGTGCTATACAGTAATGTCTCATTAGTTATCTGTTTTTTTTGTTTGTTTGTTTTTTTCATAGTATCAATAGTGTATATATGTCAGATCTTAACATTTGGATCAGTATGCCAGTAAAAGCTGACTTTTTGCATATCAAACATAAAGCAATAAATATCAACCCTGACTATACATCAGGAATAAAACCTATACAAATATATATCCATTGATTTAGAATCTCTTGGCAAGTGGCCAAGATATAAATGTGTATTCATATGTTTATTGGAAATGGTAGAAAAAAACTGGGTATGTGATCTTCCTCCCTCCCTCCCTTCCTTCCTGTTTTTACTCCTCTCTCCTTCCTTCCATCTTTTCCTCTTTCTTCCCTTTCTTCCTTCATTTCTTCCATCCATTTGAAAGGTTGTTGCTGAACCACGAAAGATGCCCGGATGCTTGCTGCCGGAGAATTCAATCCGGGGCCAGAAACAAGGACTGATCGCTCAGGGCTTTTGTGCAATAGAGTTTTATTAAAGTATAAAAGAGATAGAGAAAGCTTCTGCCATAGACATCAGAAGGGGACAGAAAGAGTACCCTGTTGCTAGTGTAAGCAATGGAGTTATGTACCTTTAAATTACTTATTACAATGAATCAAAAGAATGTCTCAAGTTTGTGAAAATTTTAATCAGACCCACTTCCACAATTTACATTTTAGGATAACAAGATTAGATTTTAACAACAGAAAGATCCTACCATATCCACTCCCATAATATGCATTCTAAGATATCAGGATTGGTCAGAAGATTTTCAGGAAGGAGAAACTGTCCTCCAGCAGGATACATTGTTATATAATCCCTAGTTCAGAGTTTAAACTGAGTTGTGTAATTTACTAAGACTAAGGAATGTAGAGGGAAAAAAAGTTTGTCTTTTCTCCTCCTTGATAATTCCAGACCCCTATCTCCACTTTGAAAGCCCCAGACCCCTTTCTCCTCCTTGGGAACCCTGGACTTCTTATCAATCTGCCTAGGAATTGACTCTCTCACATTATCTAGCTATCATCTGTCTTGGAGGTAGAAGGTAGTGACATTGTGTTAGACCTTATAAATTCACTAGCTTTATAGTATGCTGAAGAAGAGAAACAAGAAAACAGGCCATGCTAAATGCTATAATCTTTGGGAAAACAAGGGAATATACAGACTCTAACCTGAGCTGAGGGGTTTCTGGGGAGCCCTTTGGGAGACGGGACTACTGAGTGAGACTTAAAAAAAAATAAAAAAAAAGGATTGTATTTAACCAGGAGAAAAGTATACTCCAGGTAGAGAAATAGCGTACATAATGTGGACTTAGGCTTTTTTAAGTTTCACAGATAGTTCTGGTGTAGAACTAGAGTTGAAATTTTAAAATTTAGAATTGCTTGTTAATTCAGAATATCTGGATAAAAATGCAGAGAGACCAGGGTTATACTAATCTCTGCCTGTTGTCTGGCCTGTGCCTGCACCCCTGTTCCTTGGTCCATTCTGGTGAGTTTTAGCTTTTTGTCTTTGACCTTCCTTGAGACTGACCAATTCACGTGGCTTTTATGTTCCGTGGTTATGGCAATGATCAGAGGAGCCTGACAGTACCCTGTGACTATATTGAGACACTGAGTTTGTCTCCCAAAGTCTGATTATCTCTTTGAAAGTTACATGTTGGCCATTTATCAGTTATTTTCCTTTCCTTCCCAGGATCAGTTTCTTACCCATTTTCTCTCCATCTGTTCATGTAGGAGAATAATCTAAGATATTTAGTTTAGATGAATTGTTCTAGGTCACATTTAGCTTACAAATTATAGAACCTGAACTCAAACCCCAGTATTCTGATTCCAAGACCATATTTCTTTCTATTTAATTTCAAGGCAATTTAAAGACATTATTTGTAACTTATTTTGTATTTTGAGCTACTATCTTTTTAATTAAAAAAACCCTGAAGTTTAGTTGATCTACAATGTATTTGTTTCAGGTGTGCAGCAAAGAAGTGATCCAGTTATATATACATATTTATTCATTTTCAAATTCTGTTCCATTATAGGTTATTACAAGATACTGAATATAGGTCCCTGTGCTATACAGCAGAGTACATTAGGAGTTTTGGATTAACAGATGCACTACTTTATATAAAATAAACAACAATGACGTATTGAACTACTTTCTCACTTCTTATTCCACTTGTTGTCTATCAACAGACAGAAGAAATCTGTGGGGAAGAGGATGGTTTTGGTTACTATGGTAGCCAATCTCCAAAGATGGCCCTTGGCAGTCCCTTCCTTTTCTGTACTGTATGCCACTCCCCACAGGAAAAGACTATATTCCATCCCTTTGAATCTGGGCTACACTGTGACGGTTTTGACCAATAGAATGTCTTGGATCTTCTGAGTTCAGGTCTTAAAAGGACTAATAGCTTCTCCTCCTTTCCTCTTGGAACACTCACTCTTATGATATTCCTTCAAAAACTCCAGCTGTCATGCCATAAGCCCCATGAGACCAGAGGTGTCTTGATCTACAGCCCAAGGTATGTTGCTGGTGGACATCCAGTAGCAACTGCCAGCCTGAGAGTCATCTTGCCTGTCTCAGTGCCGTTGAGCCCATAGACAACTATAGACCCAGCCAATATCCTATAGCAAAGGACTATCCAACTGATGCTTAAGGAAATGTGAGAGATAGTAATATGGCTATTATCATAAGCCACTAAATTTTGAAGTGATTTATTACACAGCAATGGATAGATGAAAATGTTACCTCTATTAACATTTTATCTTCCTTAAATATTTTGAGAAATGAAAGCAATATGTGAAATGTAATAAAGCCCATGTAACTTACTGGATAGACTAGGTTATTAAAGTAACAATGATCTCTGATACAACGGAGTTTTTCTGAAAATTATTTTTAGTGACCAGAAGTCTAGTTATCCTGAAGAGAGAAAAAAATAAAAATGACAATGGAATTTAAAGTGCCTCATTAATTTGGAATAAGTACACAATCTAGAATCAAAGGAACTTGCATCAACTTGCTGAATATCCTTTTGTGACTTAACAAAAATGTACTCATTGTTTGACATTTGAGATTTGATTTGGAGCAAAAGTGTCTAAAGAAATTACCTCTTTATGTACCAAGACACAGAAGAGTGACAGAGTACTAGGGACTAAGACATCAAGGAATATTTCCTGCTGGGGGCTCTGCAGCTGGCATTTAAGGACAGGGAGACTAAACAGCAGTACTATTTTAGAAATAAATATTCTTTAGTTATGATGAGCACATTTTCTGAACCAGAAATTCGGACATCTGCTTGACAAATATGTATGAAATTATGAAGGCAATGGGATAGAATCATCAGGAAACAATTACAAAGACACAGCTGCAGAGATAGTAATGTAGGTGATAATTTAAAATAGTTAAATAAAATGACTATGCTGCTGCTGCTGCTAAGTCACTTCAGTCCGTGTCCGACTCTGTGCGACCCCATAGACGGCAGCCCACCAGGCTCCCCAGCTCATCATATGCCAGATACTATCCTAAATATCAGACATTAACTCATTTAATAATTAAAAATCCTCTATGACATATATCCTATGTTAATACATTTCTGAGAAATGAAGAAACTAAGGCACAAGACTTTTAGGTGTCAGAACAAACTGTGAAGACAGTTTTATTTTGGAATCCATATAATTATATTATACTGTGTCTGAGTACAGTTTTCAAAGTTAAGTGCAAAGTGGGGCAAGGCTATATAGTTCTTAATTAATGGGTCAGAATAATTGGAGCTGATATAAGCTGATTATAGGTAAAAGATTTTTGGAGCCTTATTAAAGCCAACTGAGATACCTCCTGCTTATCTGACTCTCATCTCTGGAGGCACTGGTAGGAAACTTGGGGCTGCTACTGTCTGGCAAGTGGTGCCCATGACATACTTCTTGGTGCCTAAGCAAGGAGAACGGGATAGTATTGTCACTCCCCCTGAACTACTAGCTCATGACGCTACCAGTTCAGCATCTCATAGGGAACATGTTTTCTCCTGTTTAAAAATCAAATGATTTATTCCCCCTGTTGTATGCACATTCTGTGTGTCAAGAATGAGGAAAAATTGAGGCAGTAATTTGGGTGCAATGCAGGAGACCTGGGTTCGATCCCTGGGTTGGGAAGATCCCCTGGAGAAGGAAATAGCAACCCACTCCAGTACTCTTGCCTTGAAAATCCCATGGACAGAGGAGCCATGGACAGATGCTACAGTCCATGGGGTCACAAAGAGTCGGACATGACTGAGCCACTTCACTTCACTTCAATGTGATCAATGTGATTAGTGATGGAAGTAAAGTCCAATGCTGTAAAGAGTAACACTGCATAGGAACCTGGAAATTTAGGTCCACGAAAGAAGGCTAATTGGAAGTGGTCAAACAGGAGATGGCAAGAGTGAACATCGACATTTTAGAAATCAGCAAACTAAGATGGACCAGAATGGGTGAATTTAACTCAGTTGACCATTATATCTACTACTGTGGGCAATAGTCTCTTAGAAGACATGGAGTAGCCATCATAATCAACAAAAGAGTTAGAAATGCAGTACTTGGATGCAGTTTCAAAAACTACAGAATGATCTCTGTTTATTTCCAAGACAAGTCATTCAATATCATAGTAATCCAAGTTTATGCCCCAAATAAAAATGCTGAAGAAGCTGAAGTTGAATGGTTCTCTGAAGACCTACAAGACCTTATAGAACTAAACCTCCAAAAGATGTCCTTTTCATCATAGGGGACTGGATGCAAAAGTAGGAAATCAAGAGATACCTGGAATAACAGGCACATTTGGACTTGGAGTACAGAATGAAGCAGGGCAAAGACTAATAGAGTTTTCCAAGAGAACATGCTGGTCATAGCAAGCACCCTTTTCCAACAACACAAGAGAAGACTACACATGGACATCATCAGATGGTCAATACTGAAATCAGATAGATTATATTATTTGCAACCAAACATGAAGAGGTTTTATATAGTCAGCAAAAGCAAGACTGGGAGCTGACTCTGGCACAGAGCATGAAGTGCTTATTGCCAAATTCAGACTTAAATCGAAGAAAGTAGGGAAAACCACCACACCATTCAGGTATGACCTAAATCAAATCCCTTATGATTATACAGTGGAAGTGAGAAATAAATTCAAGGGATTATATCTGATAGACAAAGTGCCTGAAGGACTATGGACAGAGGTTCGTGACGTTGTACAGGAGGCAATAGCAATAAAAATAGAGTAAAACAATGCAAAGAAATAGAGTAAAACAATAGAATGGGAAAGTCTAGAGATTTCTTCAAGAAAATTAGAGATACCAAGGAAACATTTCATACAAAGATGAACACAGTAAAGGACAGAAATGGTATGGACCTAACAGAAGCAGAAGATATTAAGAAGAGGTGGCAAGAATACACAGAAATGGAAGTGAGAAATAAATTCAAGGGATTATATCTGATAGACAAAGTGCCTGAAGGACTATGGACAGAGGTTCGTGACGTTGTACAGGAGGCAATAGCAATAAAAATAGAGTAAAACAATGCAAAGAAATAGAGTAAAACAATAGAATGGGAAAGTCTAGAGATTTCTTCAAGAAAATTAGAGATACCAAGGAAACATTTCATACAAAGATGAACACAGTAAAGGACAGAAATGGTATGGACCTAACAGAAGCAGAAAATATTCAGAAATGGTGGCAAGAATGA